>PPHD01027660.1:0-11107 GCA_002909625.1 Bambusicola thoracicus
CTTTTCTTTTCTTTTCTTTTCTTTTCTTTTCGCTCTTAGCCACACACATTTTATTCAATGCAAATTCTCCAGAAAACAGAAATCTATTCTACAGGCACAGTTATTCCAAAGTGGAACACTCCATTTCATCTTCCTCAGAAAACACATAAGAAACCAAGGAGAATAAGAAACGCCTATTAAAAAATCATTTAAAGCAAGAAAGCAGCAGCAGATCTATTTGTTTTGTTGGCTAGATAGATACCAACAACATCTAAGGAAATTAAGAATCCCATTAAAAAAAGACTTAAAACCTCAAGGAAAACAATTACCTGCATTATAGTAAATGGTAATTCTGTCAGTTAGTGGCTTGCATTTGGTAGATACAATAAGAGGTAATTTTGGTAACGTGCAATTCATTATCATAAGCACACAAGAGAAAAACTCAATCCTCGGTCTGATATAATGGAAATTACAGCAGAGATTTATAGCAATCTCAGATTTATAGCAGTCCCAGATGGTTAGCCAAGGACTGAGAGAGAGAATAATCTAAGCATTGCATAGTCTGCCTTTATAGAGATAGATGCGGGCCCACTCTAGTATAATGAATGCAGACACACAGTAGTTGACATAATGCCTGAGCACTTCACAAGCTGCTGAATGTTAGTAAGCAGTGCCGATTAGTTTATCTTCTAGATAATTTTAGTTCTTTAGGGACAAAATACAGTGGCACCCATGTCTGATATTCAGAAGATAATTAGCCAAATGTTGGGGTCCTCATGTTATGCACAGGGAAACCAGCAGTAAGAGAAAGTAAAAAAAAAAAAAACTTTGTCAAGATTACACAGCTGCCTGGGAGTTGGGAGCAGAAGCCAGCTATGATAAAGCTGATGCCTAGCCCATCGGATCAAATTGTCTTAGATAATTTTTCAGTCATTATATGCTTAAAGAACCCAATTTCACAAATGCAGGATTTCTCCCAACCTGTGAAACAAGGAACAATTTTTGTTGTGTTGAAGAGTTCTGGAAGGTCTTCAGACATCCCCTCTCTTCTCCTGGAGTTTTCTTATAAATAACATAGAAAGAGTCTTCATGGAGCAGCCTTCTCTGGCATATACTTTTTCCTCCTTTTCTATGTGCCATTTCGTTAAATAGAACTTTCCCTGTTGCTAACAGTGTCTCTTACTGACTACAGGGTCAAACCCCTATATTTAATCAAAACTCCCTGCTGCCTCTGACGTCTGCTCTGCACCAAGTAGCAAGAAACTCCTACTTCAAGTGCCATGTCTGAATCACGGAGGTTGGTAGCGCAGAAATCATCCACTTGTTGCTGATATGCAACTAGGAGGGAGAAAAATGCTGTAACAGTTTCCATCTTCTCCACTCTTTGTCGTGTCTACAGTTCTGCTTCTCCCTGGACCACATGTTATAGGAGGGTATAAGGGGCAGACTTCCTCAAATGTCTTTCTGCAAAAAGGAGCTGTGATGATTACAGCAAGCATTTGACATCTAGAAAGAAACTAATGTAGGGAAAGGCTGGGACCTCTAGGTGTAACAGCAGGAATTTAAGAAGCCAGATTGCACTGTGCAAGTCAAGCTGCTAACCATACATTAGACATACAAGGCAAATGCCTGCCTGGGCAGGAAGCTGAATCAAGATTAAATGAGACTGAGTAGGAAATGTATAACCTCACATTGAATTGCTAATTTAAGAGAGATGGTTCTTATCCTTAGGGCCACATTTCATATCCTTTCTTCCTTCTGAGTAGTACGTTGCTTTATCTTGAATGACTACTTGTGAAGTATAGATCTTTGCAAAATGAACAAGGGTATTACAGTCTGACATAAACTATACAGCTCTGATCCCATGGGCTAGCTTTTATTGTATATGTACAAAAGGACACAGGACAAATAAAAATAATATCTGTTATTATGAGTACAGTCTTAATGATAATCAAGTGGCTTACAGGAGGCTGGCAGTATGAAGGTTATATAAACACACTGTGTTGATTACAGTGCTCCACACACTATGGTCAGGTATAGAGTGCTGAATTTAATACCATGCAGAACATTAGATTTAATGCTGAATAATGACATTGCACATCAAATTTATAGTGCAATTTACAGGTGAACTTTTATGATATCTTCATTTCTGTCTGTAAGGAAAAAAAATATGTTTTATTACCTCTTATTACTTAAGAAATTGACCTATAATAGCATTAAGCCAAGCAAGGTGCAAACTACTGAACAGATGTAATCACACCATGTAAATCTACATCCCCTAGTCACTGGACATGAATTAATATATTGATAGACTTCAAGGCACTATCACATCACCTAATCTGATTTCCCATATTTCACAGAATCATAGAATGGCTTAAGTTAGAGGGGACCTTAAAGGCAATCTAGTTCCAACCACTAGATCAGGATGCTCAGGATCTCAACCAACCTGATGATGCATGCTTCCAAGGATGGGACATCTACAACACCTCTGGGCAGCCTGCTCCAGTGCTCCATCACCCTCTAAATGATGCTAAAGAATTTCTTCCTAACACCTAACCTAAATCTCTCCTCTTTTAGTTTAAAGGAATTACTCTTTGTCCTATCATTATGAGACTATATAAAAAGTCATTCTCCCTCCTGCTTATAAGTTCCCCTCAAATACCAAAAGGTCACACTGTTGACTCCTTGGAGCCTTCTCTTCTCCAAGAGAAACAAGCCTAGCTCCTTCAGCCTTTCTTCGTAGAAGAGGTGCCCCAGACATCTGATCACCTTTGTGGCTCCAACAGCTCCACAACTTTCCTGTCGTGGGGGCCTCAGACCTGGGCACAGCACTACAGATAGGAAGAGCAGAGTAGAGGGAGACAATCACCTCCCTCTCCCTGCTGGTCACCCCTTTTTTGATGCAGACGAGGATATTGTTAGCCTTCTTGTTCTGCAACCACACACTGCTGTCTCATTTTTATCAGTTTTCTTTGTTGCATGCAAATGATCAGCTTTCTACTGTATTTGATAGAACAAGAAAAAGTATTTCAGCCCTCCCCCAGCCGAACTTCAAAACTGCGCCACTGTTTACTGTGACCCACTCATTATAACTTCCACTTGGCTCTGGTCTCTGAATTCAACCAGGGGCTGACATCAACTAAAACTGAAAAGGAAGCTCAGTACATAGCATTGTGTTTGTAACAAGGTGAGTGGTAGAAACCAAAATTGACCAGGATAGTTGTTAATATTGAAAATGAAGCAAAAATAAACAAACAGTAAATAATAATAATAAACAAGCATCAATTTCATTTGTAATTTGACTCCTGGTGACAAGACAATGGTGACTATTCCTACATTATTTCTTAAAACCTCTAGTGTTATCTTCTCTCCTAGCTGCTTCAAAACTTCCACTACTATGTGATAAAAGCCATTTTCACTTTAAGGACATTATTTCATGCTTACTGCCTAGAATAGAGAAAACAGTTAATTAAATTCTCACTGCAGCTAACTTGCACTTACTTCAATATTATCACCTTGCCCTCGTTCTGTTTCCTTTGAATTCCAGAATCCATTACTTTCAAAATTTCTTCACATCTTAACATTTCCTAAGCTAACTACCATTTTGTCTGTAAAATTTTCTAGACAGTGTTCCCTTAGACACAACTCCCATGAAGCGTGATGAAAAAAGTAAGAAACAATAAGATTTTATGGCTATTGATAAAGCAATAGGTCAGTCTTATTTCTTTCCTCTGCTGATAATCAGCATCATTGTACTATGTCAGTGCTTACTGTTAAGCACAATAACCAGAAATACCACAATATTTCTCAGAGAACTATGCATGCGATACTAAAGATAAGATCACACACAGTGCACATTTATAAAAAAGATTTATATCAATATTAGAGGACATTTACCAGTACTTACAATCATTACCAAAATTCATTCAGATATGATTTTACAGACTAGTGAAAAGTTAATTTTTTACTGTCATTCAATTAGTGGTGGTAAATTTGAAAAGATGAATTCGTAACAGATCCTAAACCTGTTACTGTCACATCTCATGTGGCATTTATTATTCACTTTTTTGGCACGTATAAATCTTTGAGTGCGATATGAACTTAATCTTAACTGTGAATGTTTGTTTCCTTTTGTGTGATATTCTATTTCTATTTTATATATTAATTGATCGTGTATAGCTCTATGAAGTTTTGAGTCTTTGCACATAGTAAGGCCATCATTATATTTCTACCAAATCAAAGCAGCACATCTATGAAAATATGACTCATATCATCAGAAACACACCCAAATGAAATGAAATGTTACCACAATTCCACTTGCCGCAGTAAAGATACAAAAGTCAAAATTTCTAAGGAGAAAATTAACAATTTTCTATGGCATGATTATAGATTTGTTATTTACAACACTTACAGTGGAAGTCTTGTGTGGATAATGAATTTCACAGTTCAAACATATGCTGTGCTATTTGCTGCAAAAAGCTGTAATTTTACCCTTTCCCACAGTTTTAAAAATAATCAAGGGATAGTTTTTCAGTGACATATTTTCTCCATCATCTTCTGTCTTTAATATCACGTTAAGTACAAGGCCTTGCCTTTAATCTTAAGTCACTATTATTAATATTAATAGCAGAAAGACAGTTACTACTTTTCTTATAAAATTCCACTGATATAATGAGCTCTCAAATAAAATGTGACATATTTCATATGTTCAGATTTTCAGTGAGTTCTTGTACTTTAACTGGAAAATTCTTGTCCATTTTTTCTTCACAGACATAACTTTATTGTGTGTGAAAAATGCAGAAAGCACTATAGCTTAGAAACTTTCCAAGCTATAGTTGCCTTGTAGCCAGAAAAATAATTAAATACAATAACACAGTTGCCTCATTCATACTTTCTCAAACATTTACTTCCCTTGCCTACTCCAGCCTCTATCTGAAACATCACAGTAGGTTGGATAAATGTTCATTTTGACCCAGTACAACCTTTTCCTTATATTATTATTCTTTATCTTTAGCTAAAATACTGACTTTCAAAGTTGTAACCTGAATTTCTCTCAGGAACCTTTCAACCTACAACTCAATCTGCCCACTTAAGATAACCCTGTAAGAACCAAATCTTGTCTGCATGTTGATCTGCAACAGAATACTTAATGAAATCAGCTTGACCAATCATTAGTATATTTTACATATATTTCTGAAGTTTTTTAAGGACTACTTATCTGTGAATATGAGAGCCTGACAGTTTTTCAAAGTATGCTTACCCATAGATTGCATCCACCAGACTCCCACAGTTGTCAAGAAACCTTTCTGGCACAGCTCACTCTTGCCCTCATTAGAATTCACATCAGTCAACAACAGTAGCTGGATCAAGACCACAGAGTGAAACACTATACTAATGACAGAAAAGTCAAATTATAGCTGCTGTTCTGCCGAGGAGGAAAAGGTCGCTGACCAGAAGAAAGCTGAACTGAGCATCCTCCAGAGTACTGTAGCACACAGAAGAATGGCATGTTTCACTTCGACTGTCTTCAGTGTTTCTCCATGTCCTTTGAGTCTTTGCATTTACTTCTATTGATGAGAATCAAAGGATGATATTGACCTCAGGCTTTGTCCCTAGCAGCTCCTACTTTATGCATTTTCTTCATATAAGAATAAGTTCCTACAGAAGACATTTAGAAAATCTCTGCTATTGAATCTTTTCTCAAATCCTAAATTTATTATGGCCATCATACCTGTAAATTGTCTGGCTGACACTAGTTAAATAAAGTCCCTGATTTGTCTGAATGGAATGCAAGATTTTGTATTTTCTTTAAGCTCTTTTTTTTTTTTTTAATATGTCCTCTGTACTTGTCCTCTGTGTTTTGTCCATGCTGTCCTTCTGAGGGATTGATAAACATGAAGTTCTATCTTCTAGCAATATCTAGATAGACTACTCAGACTTTTAATAACTGGTCTTGACATGATTTATTATTCTTGCCTTTATATGGTTAAACACCACATGTGGTAAAAACATATGAAAAGTGACTAAGACAATTTTCAACTTGAAACTTACACTGATTTTAGGATCCATCACTGAATTAAAATCAGTCAACACATCACGTAGTGAAAAAGGTTCTATTTAGTTTGTATTCTATACCCATATTCCCATTCTGTTTTTTGTCTTAGACTTTTAAGTCTGCTTAAATTCTGGCTATGCTCCTTTACTATGAGAGAAAAAAAAATAAGAGAGAGAGAGAGAGAGGATAAGGAAGTAAAAAGCAAAAAGACAGAGCCCTGCAACAATAGTTCCAATCAAGACTTAGTTTCTGTTTGAATCCATTCTGAAATAAAAGAGCTCTCAGATACATTCTCTTACTAAATAGCTTTCAAAGAAGGTAATAAAAACATCCTCTATAAAACTACAGTCAATAAAACAAAAGCTAACTTTATTTTGAGCTTTAAAGTAAAGCTATCACCTAATGAATGGTCTAATCTCTTTTCTGGGCCACCTGCTTCTAACAACTTTCAGACATCTCTTATTGATAAGCCTAAGAAGCCTCTGTAGGTATGCAGTTTCCATGATGTAAATCTGTAAATACAGATACTGAAGAAAAGTAAAGTACTACAGCTATAATTTAAGAGACATTACCTACTTAGAAAATTCACTTATTTCATTGTACACAGGTCACATTACATGCTCTAAGCAGAATGAATCGGGTACAGGGCTGTCTCACTCCAATTTATAGGAGGGAGAGGAGATTCTTTGAAATATATATACCCCGTGTGAAACTAAGAAACAACGGTCCAGATGTTGGTCTGACCAGTTTATTACAAATCTTAATAAGGGTGATGGGGAAGGGGAGGACAGACACTATTACGGATTGGGGTGATGAGGAAGGGAAAGTGAGTGATAGAAAAGATAGGAAGAAGCAAGAATTGAATAAAGAGGGGATAGTCACCACCAGAATCCGGCAGTAGTCCCGTTGCACAATGTTCCAACAGTCTGGGGCAAAAGCATAGCGGAAGAGCAGCAACAGCGTGGCGGGTCTTAGGCAGTGAGAAGGTGCAGGTACCGAGTAGGTCCAGGAAGAAGTCTGGGTGGAAGCAGCAGGTCTCCAGTAGCAGTCCCTGGAGAGTCCATCAGCATGCAGGCCTTTTGTAGTGAGGGATCTGATGGCAGACACCTCCTCGGGGAAGAGCAGCAGCAGAGAGGCCATCCTTAGGCAGCAAGCAGGTAGAGCACAGAGCAAGTCCAGGAGGGAGAGGCAGGTCATGAGGAATCTATTGTCAGAAACCTGCTTTCAAGGTTGTTGGACCTTCTTTCATCCTCCTTCTTCCCTGCCTACATGATATTCCTGGGTGCTTGGGTAAGCATCATGCGAGCACCCCCTGAGATGGCTGTCTCCCTTGAGATAAGTCCACACAAAAGACTGTTTCCTGGCCATTTAGCTACCACTTATCTCTCTCTCATTGCCCCTGGCCTTGTCCATCTGTTGTCCCTTCAGACAAAGGATTTCCCAATCCTTGGTCAGGACTTGCTTGAACTTGTTCATCTGTGTCCCTCAGCAAGCTTTGAGGCAATGGTGTAAAAGAATGACATCTAACAAGGGCTTACATACAATTGCTACAGTAAGCCAATGGTTATTGCAGGTTTTATCCCTTCAGAAAGTTCTAAGGCACATATCTAGACATTTAAGAACAAAGTTGTCATCCTGAGCACTGGGAAAACTACAGTTTAAAACAAAGCCTCCTTTCCAGTGATCTCCCTATGAGATAGTTTCCATGTGTACCTTAACACAAAATAACATATTTATATGGGCATTTCAATATTTGACAGCTGCTCCAGTTTTATTATGTTGGCCCGCAGAGGCAGATGTTGGTAATACAGCTGTAGAGGTTGAACCTTTCTACCATTATTCCATTGCATTTTGTTGCTGTGCAACAGATGGCAGCAGAGAGGCAGTCTGACAAAATGGCATCTGACATGGAAGTGCATATGAACTTTCATCTATTCTTTCTGAATATTGATGGAAATCAACCAGTGGATGTTGGCACAAGGAGGTGGTGAGTTGTGCCTTTCAGCAGTGGCAATTGTGATGTGAAAAACAAACCACACTCCAGACAGTCATGTACATTTATTATGAGTGCAGTTGGCAGGCTCTTATTCATCACCGGTAAAACTGCATAGGTGGTGGTTACTTTGAAAATAGTCTTTTGTATTCAAGAATTTGCTCTATCAAATAGTTTTATTGTGCTGTTTGTATCTGATATAGTTTCTATAGAAATAAAGAGCAAGCATTACTTTTAGAGCAACCTACGTAGAAAGAACACTAACTTGATGAACCATTTGTTGAACCGTGCTCAATGTCTACAGAAATCACCACACATATAAACTGTCTAATTATGAATCAATAATTTTCTTTAAACAGTTTTCTTTGGCAGATATGCATTTACAGTCCTGTCACACTTGATTTCAACTTAAAAAGATATCTCATAATAACTCTAATGAATATTATGTCTTTATTAATCTCTGATTTGACTTACATCCCTGCTATTATGAATGAAAGGTACCACAAAGTCATTTCAAATATAATGAAATATGTGCTATGGGAGGAAAAGTGAATAACAAGACATAAATTGTATATAAACAGCACTGAGGGACCTCGTTTAATGGGCATGGTGGTGATGGGATGACGGTTGGACAAGATGATCTCAGTCTTTTCCAACCATAATAGTTTTGTGTTACTATATTTAATATTCTATTTTCCTTTTCATAAGACAAAAAAGTAGTTCATTTTTCCTCTGCATGATGATGTTTTATCATCAATTTTATACAGAAAATATTTTTCCATTCAGACAGAAAAATCCATGTTATGAAACAAAAGGAAGTGTTCATTATTTTGGAGTCAGAAATGTAGAAACAAGAATTTCTAACAGCATCTGTTGCTGCCTCTTTCAGTGTCACATTGAGGTAAACCCAAGAGGAATCAGTGATGACCAGATTTTCTGGTAGGAAACTGATCTGTGCAAGCCATAGCTAAATTCATGTTAAAAAAGAATTAGCTCAGTATCATTTTATATAGACATAAGTGCCAGATAGCAAAAACTTACTTTCTTGCAACATCAGCAAGGTAGCCAAGCATTTAAATGAGGAATTGACACTTCAGATGCAAGCGATTCAATTATAATCATAACTTTCACACATTTTGGGAGGGGTTTGGTAGAAGGATCATTTCAGCATAGTAGTTTGCCAACAGGAAAGCTAGCAGAGGTAGCAAGCTGTAAGTACAAGCTGCAGAATAATTATTAAAGTTTTTTGACTTTACTGTTTTTTTTTGCTTTGGAATTATTTTTCCCATTGCAATAATGGGACTATTTTTGTAATATATTAATAAAACAAGATAGTTTACATGTTCTTGGCAGTTCTTCTGCATCATGGGGCTTTAATAGCACACAAGGATTCAATTTAGATCAGAACGCTAATGTAGGCATTTGGAAGTCCATGATTTTGAGATTTAAACAGAAGTACATGTTGTGAAAACAACTGATGATGGACTTAAAAAGAAAGAAAGAAGAGGAAAAAAAGAGCTTTAGAGGGTTAATACAATTCTTACATAATTACTAAGGGAAATGAGAAACAGAACATAAGAGAACAGATGAAGCCTTAGTTGAAGGGAATAAAATATAATGCTAAAATGTCAGGAACTTTTACAGATAAAGAGCAAGAAAAGCTTCACTGGCTATATAGTGAAGACACAGGAGCATTATATTGTAACATGAGATGCTGAAAGATAAAAGAAAAAAAGAATGACTATTGAGAAACCCTTGCAGCTAGGCTGCTCCAAAAGTAATATTTATTTCCATGGAAATTACAACAGATAAAAAAAGCACAGTAACATTATTTGGTAGCGCACTCTCAGCTACAAAAGACTATTTTTTAACACAGCCACCATCATTACTCACACATTTTTGCCAGCAACGAACAACAGCCCTCATGCGTGCTTCCACATCAGATGCCATTTTGTCAGACTGCCCCTGTGCTGCCATCTGTCACACAGCAACAACATGTAACGGAACACTGGTGAGAAGGTTCAAGCTCTGCTGCCACACCACCAACATCTGCCTCCAACATTGTGGCCCAACATCATAAAGTAGGAAGAATTACTATCAGGACAGCCCATGTATCTTTGCCTCACTACATAAATGTTTTGGACCAATCAGGTAGCACAGATCAGTTTTGGATCCCAGTGCAAACCTCTAAAGAAGTAAATTAACAAGCAAGACCTAACCATGAATATTCTGAGACCTAGCAAAAGGACAGTGTTTTCTCCACCACTGCAGTCTACATAAATCATTATTTCAACAGGGAAAACTCAAATTTAACAGTGTTCATTGCTACTTTTTTTTATGCTGTAGCATTATAGTCAAATTATTACATGCAAGATGGGTTCTTTGAGCACAATAAGACTATTTGATAGAGCACATCCTCAGCTATAAATACTAATTTTAAACACAGCCACTAACATTAGCTATGCATTTTCACCAGCAATGAGCAAAAGTCTACACGCTGCGACTGTAAACATCTGCACCAGCACCCACTGTCACAGTTGCCACTGCTAAAAACACACAACCATGCAAGATGTTTCTTACTGTTTGGCACAGAAAGCCAGATGGTGTGCTCCTATAACATGCACTGCATAAGTTACAATGGCTAAACATGCTTTCGCATTCAGTAATGGAAGATTATGTTGATGAAGAATTGCTCATGAATTCTTGAGAAAAAAAATATTGCTAGTTCAGAGATTAAGTTATTTAAAACGGTAATTAAGATAATTTCTCTTTCTTAGACCGTTCCAGTGTTGGGTACCCTGGAGTGCCTGTAAATAATTTGTCTTCGCGGGAAAGACTCTTTCTGTTTTAACAGATAGTGACCAGGTTATTGTTATAAACCTCTTAGTTTCACAACACATGCAAGCCTAATTGACTTCTAAAGTAATCACATTTTAATTTGCCTAAGCTTGAAGGTTCCTATAGCATGAAAATTACTAGGATACAAACTCAATTAGATCAAGCAGCAGAGTACTTTTTTTTCCAAATAATTTAATTATTTTAACAAACATTGACACACTTTTTTATAGTATCTAATTTTT
>PPHD01027661.1:0-11107 GCA_002909625.1 Bambusicola thoracicus
TGAAGTCTAGGTAGACTACATCGACAGCCTTTCCCTCATCTACCAGTCTGGTCACCCAGTCGTAGAAGGAGATGAGGTTGGTCAAGCACGACCTGCCTTTCATGAACCCGTGCTGGCTGGGCCTGATCCCCTGGATGCCACACAGGTGCTGTTTGATCTCATCCAAGATGATTTGCTCCATAACTTTCCCTGGTACCAAGGTCAGGCTGACAGGCCTGTAGTTCCCCGGATCATCCTTACGGCCCTTCTTGTAGATGGGAGTCACATCAGCAAGCCTCCAATCTTCTGGGACCTCTCCAGATAATCAGGAGTGCTGATGGATGGCGGAGAGCAGCTCAGCAATCACCCTTGCCAGCTCCCTCAGCACCCTCCACCCTCCACCTGGGTGGAGCCTGTCTGGTCCCATGGACTTGTGACAGTCTAGATGGAGGAGGAGCTCTCTAACTGTCTCCACCTGAATCACCAGGGGTATATTCTGCGTAGCATCCCACACTTCCAGATCAGGGCGTAAAGTGCCCTTGGGGATAACTGATTTGACTATTAAAGGCAGATGTAAAGAAAGCATTGAGGACCTCAGCCTTCTCCTTATCCTCAATCGTCACATTTCCCACTGCATCAAGCAAATGATGGAAATTCTCCTTGGTTTCTCTCTTACCAGTGATATATTTCTAACAGGATTTCTTGTTCTCTTTTACTGCAGTGGCCAATCTGAGTTCAAGTCGGGCTTTTGCCTTCCTAACTTCCTCCCTGCATACCTTAGCAACTTCCTTGTAATCTCCTCAAGTTGCCTGTTCCTTCTTCCAGAGGACATAGACTCTCTTTTTCTTCCGGAGTCTCAACAACAGATCTCAGTTCATCCACACCGGTCTTATTCCTCTATGGCTCGCCTTATGGCACTCAGGATCAGCCTGTTCTTGTGCCTTTAAGATTTCCATCTTGGGGAGCATCCAGGCTTCCTGGACCCCTTTACCCTTAAGGAACGACTCCCAAGGGACCCCTGCTACAAACGTCCTGAACAGGTCAAAGTCCGCCCTGTGGAAGTTTAAGATAGCAGTTATGCCAGTCACCCTTCTGACATCTCCAAGAATAGAGAATTCTACAATTTCATGGTTGCTCTGCCCAAGACAGTCCCCAACCTTCACATCTCCCCCCAATCCTTCACTGTTAGTGAAGAGCAGGTCTAGCAGGGCACGACCCCTGGTAGGCTCTCATACCAGCTCCGTAAGGAAGCTACCTTCCATGCACTCTAGAAACCTCTTGGACTGCTTCCTCTGTGCTGTGTTATATTTTCAACATATATCAGGGAAGTTGAAGTCTCCAGTGAGAATGAGTGCTGGAGATTGCGCAACTTCTGCAAAGCTGCTCAAAGAATGCCTCGTCCATCTCTTCATCCTGATTAGGCAGTCTATAACAGACTCCCACCAAGATGTCGCCCCTACAGGCCTTCCCCCAGATCCTTACCCGTAGACACTAAACACATCGCTGGGTAATGTGCAGCTTCAGGTCCTGGAGGGCTGCAGCAGGGGTACAGAATTAAATTGTACTTGGATCCATTGGGATCTTGCTGCTCCCATTGCTTTAAGGATTAATCAACAGAGTGAGGCAACCACCCTGAGTTCCTGCAGTCCCGGGAGCTTTGTGCTGGAAGAGCACAAGATTTGGGTGCCTTTCTGCCAGTGTTGGCTGCTTCTGAAACGTCCTGGCACGTTCAGAGCTGGGAACTGTCCACACACTGCTGAGGGTGCACTCAATCCACTGTTGATGTCACTGATGGAGATGAGAAAGAGCACTGATCCCAGCACTGTGCCCTGGGGGACCCCACTGTCACCGCTCTCCATCCAGATGTGGAGCCGCCGACCACCGCTCTTCGGGTACGATCTCACAGCAGCGCCTCATCCACTGAGTGGTCCCACCCAGCAAACCCACATCTTTCCCATTTGGACAGAAGGATGTTGTGGGGGACCATGCCGAAGGCCTCACTGAAGTCCAGAGAGATGGATGAAACCCACAGCTCTTCTTCCCTCATCCACTGCTGCAGTGACGCCATCAAAGAAGGCCATGAGTTGGCCAGACAGGCCCTGCCCTTGGTGAAGCCATGCTCGCTGTGCTATGCCACCCCCTCTTTCATGTGCCATAGCACAGTTTTCAAGCGGAGTTGCTCCATGATCTTCCCCAGCACAGAGGTGAGACTGACAGGTCAGCAGTTCCCTGAGTCATCCTTTCTATCCTTAAAAGGGGTGCTATGCAGTCTTTTTTCCAGTTGCCTTCAGCTGGCCGCCAAAATCTTTCAAATACCATTGAGCATGGATTGGTGACTACATCTGCCCATTTCCTCAGGACTCTGGGATACATTTCATAGGGACCAATAGACCTGTATATGTTCAGCTTCCTCAGTTGGACACGGACCTGATTTTTGCATACAGCAGGAGGGACATTGCTCCCCCAGTCCCATCAGCTAGAGAGATGTGTGAAGAAAACTCACCAGTGAAGACTGAGGCAAAAATGTTTTTGAGTACCTCAGCCTTCTCCTTGTCTGTTGTTACCAGCCTGCCTGCATTGCTCACTGGGAGAAGAATAACCTCTCGAACATTCCTTTTCTGGTTGACACACCTGCAGAAGCTGTTCTTGTTCTCCTTTGTGCCCCTTGCCAAGTCCAGTTCCAGTTGGGCCTTGGCCTTCCTGACCCCAGCCCTACACAGCCCAGCAGCATCCCTATAGTCCGCCCAGGCTTCCACTGTCTATGCATGTTCTTACTGCTCTCCAGTTTGACCAGCAGGTCCTGGCTCAGCTATGCAGGTCTCTTGTCTTCCTTTCCTGACCTCCTACACCTCGGGAAGGAGAACTGCACCCTGAGGAAAGCTTCCTTAAAGGTCTGCCCACTCTGCTCTGCTCCCTTGTCCTCGAGGACAGATTCCCAGTGGGGGTTGTTGAAAAATTCCCTGCAGAGCTGGAATTTGGCTTTCCTAAAATTAAGCTTCCTGGTTTTACTCCTTGTCTGTACAATATCTCTCAGGAGTGTGAACTTCACCATTGCTGCCTTTGAGAAACAGCCATGAGCAGGCTGAGAGCTTGCAGGTAAAACTGAGGGACTGAGCTAACAAAGGACATCTGGTGGTTGCTTATGGGAAAAAATAAATAAATAAGAAAACAGGGCTCTGCTACTGAAACAGGATCTTCAATAACTTTTAGAATCATGGAATGGTTTGGGATGGATGGGGAGCTTAAAGCCCACCCAGTCCCACCCCCTGCCATGGGGACAACTCCCAGAGCCCCACCCATGGCCCTGGGCACCGCAGGGATGGAGCACCGCAGCTCTGGGCAGCAGTGTCAGTACCTCACCACCCTCATAATGAAGAATTTATTCCTGATGTCTGATCTAAACATACTGTCTGATAGTTTAGAGCTGTTCCCCCTTGTCCTATCACTTAACTCCCTGACAGAGTCCCTCTGTCCTTGTACTGCAGCCCCTTAAGAAACTGGAAGGCCACAGTGAGGTCTGCCCAGACTCTCCACTTCTCCAAGCTCAACAGCCACAATTGTCAGCCTGTCTCCATAGCAGAGGTGCTCCGACCTCTGAGCATAGTGTCTGTTTGTGTTCAGTATTTAATCCACCAAGAGCCCCAAGTCCTTCTTATGGTTACTCACAATCTACCCATTTCCCAGCCTGTGTCTGTGCTTGGGATTGCCCTGACGGAGGTGCAGCACTATGCACCTGGCCTGGTTGAACCACAGGCAGTTCACACCACCCCACCTCTCAGCCCTGCCCAGGTCCCTCGGAATGGCATCACTTCCTTCCATCAGTCACACCATGCAGCTGGGTGTCATCAGAAATCCAGGAAATGGGAAGAAAGGTACCATCATGTGAAGACACAAAACCTACATAAAGACAAATAGGTAGTGACACTGGACTGTTGCCCTCTACTCTGCCCTTGTGAGACCCAGCCTGCAGATCCGTACCCAGGACTGGGACCCCCAAAACAAGAAAGATGTGGAGCGGGTCCAGAGGAGGCCACAAAGAGGTTGGAGAACGTCTCCTAGAAAAGCAGGCTGAAGGAGCAGGGGGTGTTCAGCCTGGAGAAGACTGCAGGGAGACCTCATTGTGGCCTTTCTAGTACATAATGGAGCTTATAAATAGGAGGGAAAGAGACTTTTTATATGGGCAGATCACTGTTGGACAAGGGGGAACAGCTTTAAACCAAAAGAGGGGAGATTTAGGTGGGATGTTAGGCAGGGATTCTTTACCCAGAGGCAGTGAGGTGCTGGCACTGCCTGGAGCTGTGGTGCCCACCCCTGGAGGAGCCTGAGGCCATGGATGGGCCCTGGGCAGCCTGAGATGGTGGGGGCGAGCCAGCCCATGGCAGGGCGGGGCTGGGGGGTCCCTTTCAACCCAAGATATTCCGTGATGCTCCAATTGTGTGTCTCTCACCAGTGCTGACCAAGGAAACATGTTGCTTTGCTCTTTCCCCCATAGGTGCCCACTCCTTTGAGATCCGCAGGCAAAGCCCCAGCACCCGTTCCCCCAGAGCCAAAGCGCTGGGAGCTGGGAGGTGGAAAATCGCTTAGTCCAAATTTCAGCATAAATGAGGGATAATTAATGAGATGAAACGGAAGGGCCGAGCTCCAGGAGCTCAGGCCGTACCCCGCCCCAGGCGGGCACCAATGGCAGCGCCGACAGCGATCACGTGAGCTGCGGCAGCGTTCAAAATGGCGGCGCCCAGGCAGCCTCCATAAGCATAGCCGGCTGCAGCCACTCACGTGTGTACTCACCTCACTTCCGGTTGGCTGAGTGCTTCCGCTGGAGGCGGGACTCAGACCGGAAGTGCGTATGAGGATGTGTAGGGTGCAACCTAGCGTCATGCGGCCTGCTTCCGGCGCGGGGCCTGCTTCCGGCGCGGGCTCTACTTCCGGTGACTGCCCGCCGGAAGTAGAGAGTAGAGGTTTGCGAGGCCTTCACAGGCGTCATGGCCTCGCACATGGAGGTAGGATGTGGGACCTGGTGGAGTCAGGCCCTTTCAGGCCTGCTATGCCTCTCGACGCCCTGTGCCTCCTGGCTCCTCTGGCTTCTGCACCTCGCTGGGCCTCTTGCACATCCTCTCTGCAACACTGCATCTTCTGCTTCTTGCCTTTCTTCCTGTGGTGTGGAGACCAGGGTTCCTGGAGCTCACTTCCACCCACCTGCAGGCCTTGGTGCAGGCACTGAAGGTGGTCAGGCAGGTGGTTCTGGCTCTCGGGACACCACTGACTGCCTTGGATACACAGGGGAGCCCTGGGCAGAGCACCTGGCTAAGGCATCATGGGGGATCTGCAGTCATCCCGTGGCATGCAGGCACCTGGGAATCTCTGTTCATTGGTTCTTTGAACCTTGCCTAGCGGTAGCCTTCCCAGGGGTGGAAATAATGTTAGGAAAGCAAAGCATGTTTTAAATGCTGGGGGCACATTTCCAATGGTCCAATGCTTGCTTTGTAGGAGCCTGTGACCTTTGAGGACGTCGCCATCTATCTGAGCCGCGCAGAGTGGGACATGGTTGCAGAGGAGCAGAGGGAGCTGTACCGCAGCGTCATGCTGGACAACTATGAGCTCTTGGCATCACTAGGTAATGTGCAGCTTCAGCTCCTGGAGGGCTGTAGCAGGGGTAGGGAATTCCATCGTACTTGAATCCATTGGGATCTTGCTGCTCCCTTTGCTTTAAGGATTAATCAGCTACAGGGTGAAGTAACCACCCTGAGCACCCGCAGTCCTGGGAGCTTCGTGCTGGAAGAGCACAAGATTTAGGTGCCTTTCTACCAACATTGGCTGCTTCTGAAAATATAACTGCAGTGACCTGCTCACACCTTGATGTCAGGCAAGGACCTGCCTTGGGCCACCACCTCAGTCTTCTTCCCTGGTTACTGGCACATATACACAATGTGTGAGTCAAGGAGCTGCAGTCAGCATGGCAGGAATAGCTTGTAGGTGACAGACCCGCTGTGAGGACAGCTGGCAGGAGTCACTCGGCCAGTGAGTGGGCCCAGAGATTATTGCAATGGAGAGTGCTGTTTGCCTCCTGCATAAGGGCTTGAGACAGGCCCTGTTGCATATTTTGCATCCCAGAGCTGCTTCTGGGTCAAGCAGCTGATCTTCCTGGTTAGGAGCACTACCCTTGGCCATGGTGTGAATTCACTTGACAGCTGTGATAGTTTTTTTCTTTGGCTTGTTTTTTTGTTGTGGTTTTTTTTTTTTTTTTTTTTTTTTGTAACACTAGTTTCTACTCATACTCTTCCAACAGCAAAGTACAGCTTGAAACATCACAGAAGATGTTTATTTCTTGTGTTAACGATTTATAGCTAATGCTTTGTAATAGAACAATGCTTATCTTTGTTTCACAGGATACCCAGGCCCCAAACCTGACATTCTGCATCGGCTGGAGCGTGGGGAAGAGCCATGGGTCAACACACCACAGAGCACAGTGACGTGGGATGGGCCTGACAGACCTCTTGGTGAGAAGTTACAGTTCAGCTCCCTTGGTACCACTTACCTGGACAAGGAGTGTTGGCACACCCCAGGGTCCTCGCCAGGGTCCTTCTTCTCAGTGGTTAGCACATCTCTGTGCTTCACACTTGCTCTCCCGTCCTGATGCCTTCTCTCCATGCTACCTACATTAAGAGCGTCTCCTGTATTTCCTTCTGGCCATGCAGACCTTTTTGCACTTGCTTGTGATGGCTAATGAAGGCTGTCATCCCCTGCACAAGGGCTACAGCTCAGCAGGGTTGTTGTAGATCTGCTGCGGCTTGACCTAAGAGTGCCCTCTCCAAGTGCCCATGAGTTGGACAGTGGCTGCTGGCAGCAGATGGGGCCTACTCGGAGAGGTTGTGGGGTTTCCTTGAGGATCTGTAACCCCACCATGATGTGGGGCTGGGTACCCTGCTCTCGGTGGCCCTGTTGAGGCTAGGGTGGAAACAGAGGGACCCAGAAGTGCCTCCAGCCTCAGCCATGCTGTGATTTTGTAGGGCCTTTTCCTCCAGACAAGTTGCTGTAGAGCAGGAGGGCTTCCCCCAGCAGGAAGGTAACATCTTTTCAGTTTTCCTGCAGGATGCAATGGGTACAAGAGATGGCTGGCAGAGTTGTGCTCCAGCAGGTGGCTGGATGCTGACAAGCACAAGGTGCTGGAGGAGACACACCCCCACAGCCATGGTGAGTGCTGGTCCTGCCCCCGTCTCTGGGCTCTGCAGCAAAGAGCCTGATGGAAGAAGGCAAACTGTCCACCTTTCTTTAAACAGGAGAACGATGTGAGCCGTGGCGGCTACGGTCCAGCAGACTGCTGAAGAAGTTTGGGTGCCTCGAGGGTAGGAGTGAGTTGCGATCAGAGGCAGCCAGCAGCCAGCCAGTGCCAGAGGGGAGCCAAGAGAAGGCATGGATGGGCTGTTTGACCAGGAATTTAGAAACGGAAGGTAAACAAGGGATCAAGACAGAATTAGCACAAAGCATGGGAAATATGGCTTCTTGCAAGCATCTGCACGATAACAGCACGGAGACCTTTCAAGAGACTGTAGAAAAACCACATCATGTTTTAGAGGAAGTGAGTGTTTTCCAGGCAAACAGGGAATACAGGGAATCTTCTATTGAGGATGTGAACAAAACTGTTCTGGAAGACCACTGTTACTGTGTGAGTAATGCACTGCACTGCAGTGCTCTGAGAGAACATGACTACTGCCGTAACAATAATAGTGGTTTCTCAGTGCTAAGAGACCACGAATACTGTCAGGTACAAAGGTTTCCTTATCGGGACAGAGTCCGTAAAGTTTGCCGTACTTGCAAGGCTCGTGCCAGAGCTTATAAGCTAGCAAAGCGAAAATCCTATGTAGAGCGTATCATCTGGAAAGCTAAGCGAAGTCTGCGATTTCTCAAGCCCACCTTCAAAAGCTTTTGGTTTTCTCGAGCTTTCTTCTGCACAAAATCTCTTTCTGCATCTCCTGTGTCATCATCTGTTCCTCTGGCTAAGGCAGATGACTCCACGAAGGAAACTTGTGGGACGTTTTGTCCTCCTGCAGAGCAGGTGGTTGTGCCTCAACAGTCTCAGAAGAAAGAAGACTCCCAAGAGGTGGCTGTGCTCCCACAGCCTGAGAAGGAGGACTCTCAGGAGGAGACATCGGAAGCACACAGTGCCCCTGCTGCACCTCTTGAATCAGCAGCTGCACCCCCAGCCCCCAGGGAAGGTGGGGAGGTGCATGGGGAAGCAGCACAACCCGAGGCGCTTGTGCACCAAGGGATGCAGGAGGCAGAACTGATCCATGAAGCTGACGCTCAGCAAAACACAGAAGGATACAAAATTGTTAATCCAAGTTGCGTATTGCTGCACGATGCTTATGAAATGGTCGTGTGGACTGTTGATCACATGCTGGAAAATGTATGCCAGGCATTTGAGCTTGGTGGCTATACTCGATGTAAGGAAATGAGGCCTGTGATTACCCAGTCTGACAGCTGACCACCAGAACATGAGCAGCTGTCATGGTGAACAGACAGAACCCTGCAGCAAAACCCACTAATGTGGTTTAGCAGTAGAAACTAAAAGGTGTACTAAAGGATCAGTGCATAAATGGATACTACCATATAAATGGATGCAAAATTTGGTTTGTAGCGCCTGCTGGGAAAAGTGTGATCGCCTGGGAGGCTTCAGGGAAAAGCCAGAGGAAGAGAACAAGCAGGACTGGTATAAGTAAAAGAAGAGAAAGCCTGGGAAAACTTAGAAGAGATGGGAGAATACGGGCAGCTGTGTGTTAGCAGGCTGCTGTCTGCTGTACTTTCTGGCTGAGCTGTGTGTGATCACTGTGGACTTTCTCCTTGTTAAACCATTGCCACCTGTTTGTGTGAGCACATGCTCACGTGTATGTCAGCATGCGAGCTGTGCTTGCTTGCCTGGGCTGGACCTGGCAGAAAGGGATCTCAGGGTGCCGTGCTTAACTCTGCCTCGGTACAGGCAGTGTGTGTGGTGTCCTGGGTTCTCCCTCTCATAATTTAAGCCTTTTGAACACGGGAATTTTTAAGATGGAACAATAATCTTGTTTTGTTTTGTTTTGTTTTTTAAGAGATTGCCCATCCCCCTGTTTTGAAAGCAGGTGGGGATGTATCATGCAAAGCCTTGCTGCATTCCCATGTGAAAGCTATTGGAAAAAAATCATTGCGGGGGGATGGGGAGGGTTCTGATGGTGGGAAGGCTGCGAAGAGATGCTGGGGCTGCCCTGTGCCAGTGCAGCCACATCCAGCAGCCCTGCCACAGAGCACGGCAGAGCCCAGCAGCTGAGATGGTGGTGCCTTTTAGTTGGTCTTTGTTTCTCACTACCCAACTGTATTTTCATTGTCAATAAATGAATTTTCCCCAGGTTGAGTCTTGTGTGTAACTGGTGAGTGACTTCGGTGCCTTACTTCCACCGTGGAGCTTTTTAAACATGATATCCAAACTAAATCTGCCCTCTTAGAGCTTGAAGCCATTTCCCCTTGTCCTGCTTGTCTGCAGCCCAAGGGGACGCCAGCAGTGCTGGGTGCACACGCTGGCAAGAGGAACGTCGTGGGGAAATGACCGAACTTTACAGCTCCGAGACGCGATCCTGAGGCCTCTGAGGGCCAGGCCCACCGCCATGGGTCACGTGGGGCACTGTGCCAATCCCGCAGACCTCCGTCCAGAAATGGCGGCGGGTGCGGATCAACCCACCCTGCTACTGCCACAAAATGGCGCCGCCGCGAACGGCAGCCAATCGCGCGGCCGGCACCGAGTCACGTGGCTCCGCGGACCAGACGCGCTGCCGCATGGAGTTGTGGGTCTACAGCGTCACTTCCGGGTCACGGGGCGAGGCGTACGTGAGGCAGAGCTACGCCGGAAGTGCGTGTGCGGATGTTTACAAGGGTGGGGATCTCCTTCCGCTATGGTTGTCGTGGCAACGCGGGCTGCAGCGGGGATCGGGGCCTGGGGCCGCACCCGGCTGCACGGCGCGGGGCCCTCCATGGCCCACGGCCTCCCCCGCCCGGCCGTGCCCACGAGTTTGTAAAATGCTCCGATATCACCCAGCTTTATATTAGTATGGCGCGTGAGCAATCAAATCTGCTGCGCTGCCGATGCCCGAGTGAGCCGCAGCCGCCATTTTGGTAGCTGTTCCCACAACACCCATGGTTCATTGCTACACGTGGCGTCACTTCTTCTGCAATGAGATCACCGCCCTCTGCAGGGCATTTTGTAGCTCACATCTCCAGCCCGGCAATGCCACATGCCCAGCCGTGTCCTGCCCGTTCCCTCCCACACTCCCATCTGAGCACACACACCTGCAGCGATTTATTTGCTTTAACAAAGACAAATTTCCGAAGAATCCGTTCTTCCGCGTGTGAGTTCTCAGCCGTACGCTCCTCCGTGGCCTCCGTGTTGTGCTCGATGGAGTCAAATCGAGTAGGTGGCTGGTCACGAGCAGTGTCCCCCAGGGCTCGATACTGGGGTTGCTTCTATTCAACATCTCTATTAACTGTCTTGATGAGGGGATTGAGCACACCCTCAGTAAGTTTGCAGAGGGCACCAAGTTGGGAGGGAGCGTTGATCTGCCTGAGGGGAGAAGGGCACTACAGAGGGACCTGGATAGACTGGATCGATGCGCCAAGGCAAACTGTATGAGTTTCAGTAGGGCCAAGTGTCGGGTCCTGCATTTTGGTCACAGCAACTCCAGGAAACCCTTACAGGCTTGGGGAGGAGTGTCTGGAAAGCTGCCTGATGGAAAGGGACCTTGGTGTACCGACAGCCAGTCGGCTGAATATGAGCCAGCAGTGTGCCCAGGTGGCCAAGAAGGCCAATGGCATCCTGGCTTGTATCAGGAATGGTGTGGCGGGTGCGCAGGACTGGGGAAGTCCTGTACTCAGCACTGGTGAGGCCTCACCTCGAGTGCTGTGTTCAGTTTTGGGCACCTCAGTACAGAAAGGTCATGGAAGTGCTGGAGCAGGTCCAGAGAAGGGCAACAAGGCTGGGGAAGGGCTTGCAGAATATGGCCTATGAGGAGTGACTGAGGGAACTGGGGCTGTTTAGTCTGGGGAAGAGGAGGCTGAGGGGAGACCTTATTGCTCTCTTCCAATACCTGAAAGGTGCTTACAGCAGAGC
>PPHD01027662.1:0-11107 GCA_002909625.1 Bambusicola thoracicus
GGGGAGCCGCGCGGGAGCGGCGGAGGCGCCCTACGTACGTGAGCGGCCGCCGACGGCCTCGAGGTGTCCGTCCGGGGGCGCGGAGGGACGCGCGGGCGCGGCGGGGAGCGGACTGCGGCCTCCGGGTGCGGGCGGGGGGCTGCGCGTTGTGCCCCGCCGCGCGTTGCGGGTGGGTGCGGCGATCCGCGGGTCCGACCATCCGTCCGTCCTTCCCCTTTGTCCAGGAGCATCATGTCCGCCCAGGAGCGGCACACGGCGCTGCCCCCCCGGGCCGCCCCCGAGGCTGCGGAGTGGGACGCGGGGAACGGGTACGAAGCGGTCGCTCCGCATTGGTTTTACTGCAAGGTGACCGGCGGGCGGGAGCGGTGGCTGCCGTTCAGCACTCAGGACTCGGAGCGGCTGGAGGAGGCTCACGGCGCAGGTAGGGGATCCGTCCGCGCCCCCGGCCGCCTCCATCGCGTCCTGCATGCAGCCGATGCGATCGGCCGCGGGGATGGTGCTGCGCCCACTGCCTTCAGCCCACGTCAGGGCTGTGCTTCGGTGGCCTTCTGCTGTAAACACCTCATGCCCTGTATGTGTGATGGGGAACCGGCCCGGTGAGGTCAATGGGAAGCATCAGGTGTGTGCCCGGGGCGGGGGGAAGCAGGGCGGTGATGCACACTGCAAGCAGCAAAGGGAAAGCCCACAGCTCCTGCCTGGGTTGCAACATTCCCCCTTTGGAATCTGTAATAGAGACCTGTGCTCGGTGGCACCGTACCCACTGCTGGAGCTGTAAGTGCACCAACAGTGAGGGTGGAGGAGGCAGCGTGAGGTCCGGCCTCGTTAATTTGGCACGTGCTGTAAATTACACATCATTGTGTTGTAAAGCTTCTTCATAGGGGGAACAAGAGTGTGAGCAGGAACAAGAGTGGCAGCAGGGAGATCTGCGTGGGGGTAAACTGCTGCTTCACAGTGACAGCACGGGCAGGGCAGGCAGCGGGGGCTGTGCTGGGATCGGAGCAGCTCTCAGTTCCGGAGGGGAACGCTTTGAACGTGGAGATCTGCACCCCTGCAGGGTTCCAGGCCCACCATTTCACACGTTGCCACCTCAGCACAGGCAGGGAGAGCCCCTGAAAGGCTGTGCCCAAAGCCAGAGGGGAGGCGGCTGCTTACAGCTCAGTGCTTTCCTCTCACCTGCTGCCCCTGGGGATGTTTGGCTTCGGGCATCTCCCCCGGGCTGCTCTCCAGCGCAGTCCTCTGTGCGCACCGACAGCTCTGCTGGTTGCTGCTGCTGCTCTCTCATGCTGTGCACCTGCAGAGGTGCTGCAGTCTCCTCTCTCTGGGTCGGCGCGCAGCATCCCGGCAGCCCACCTTTCCGGCCCTCGAAGGATTCATTCTGGTCTTTGGTTCCCCAGGGAAGGACAAAGCAGACGTGGTTGTGCCGACGTCGGGCGGGAGGTACGACGTGCACCTGAAGCAGAGGCAGCGCCTGGCGGTGTTCTGGGAGGAGGAGGTGTCCGAGGTGCGCCGCTGCACCTGGTTCTACAAAGGGGACAAGGACAACAAATACGTCCCCTACTCGGAGAGCTTCAGCGAGGAGCTGGAGGTGAGCGCACCCCGGGAGCGCACAGCTCACCAACAGCCCCCCTGCTTCTCACTGCTTCCCCGACGTCCCAAACTCCATATGGGGCCGCCGGCACTGCTGTTGCACCTGAGGACATGAACTCGCAAGAGGCTTTGGCACGCTTTGGCACGGCATTTTCACGGCTGATTAACATAACTAAATACTGCTCTGCCTCCCCTTCCGCCCCATCCAGAGCGTTCTGCTCAATGCCTGTTTGTTCTCCGCCAGCCGTGCAGCTCTGGCCCATCCTGCAGCCTCTCCCTGCTGTCTCTGTTCTGTGTTTCCCCCTTTCCCTGCCTGGTACCACCGCGGTTCGGTTCTTGCTGTCCTACAGGACAGCCTCAGCCTCACTCTGCTCCCAGCTTTGTGAATGCAAGAAATAGTTCTTACTGCTGCAGGGAGCCTCGGGATGCCTGCTGGTCCCTGCTGTAAAGGCTGGGGGCTTTCTTTGCTGAGGTGTGTGTACGTATTTACAGTCATCTCTATTCTAATGTATGAAAATACCTGAGTGGTGGGAAAGCCTTCTGCTGCTATTCCAACAGGGGCTTTCTGGGAACTTTAGCAGGCGATACGGAGATAACCCTGCAGCCTCACCAGTTCGGCCTGGAGGATTTCTGTGCCTCTTTCACAAAGGGACACTTAAAATGGGTGGGAAATGTCTCAAGCAGTTGAATGTTCATGGTGTACCCTCAGCTGACTCAGAGAGGATGTCCTTTTCCTCAGGAAGCGTACATGATTGCTGTAACCCTGGATGAGTGGAAGAAGAAGTTGGAGTCCCCAAGCAGGGAAGTCATCATCTTACACAACCCCAAGGTGAGCAGAGCCTGGTGGCCACAATGGGACATCCTTTGGCCACGAATGCCTCCCTCTGGCCCTCCTGGGAGCGCGGGGACGTCCTCAGCTCCAGCACACAGTGCAGCACAGTGATCAGCCCTCCTTGCTCGCAGCTGATGGTGCACTACCACCCCGCTGCCACCTCCGACGACTGGGGCTCAACTCCTACAGAACAAGGGCGACCTCGGACCGTGAAGAGAGGAGTAGAGAACATTGCAGCTGAGATCCCCAACGGTGAGTGGTGCCTCTGCCTCCCTTACAGCCACCCACAGCACGAAGGGAGCACAGCTCTCAGCTCCGTGCTGGTGTCCGCCTGCTGCTGCCCTCCCCCTGCTGTGGCCCAGCACCGTGTGAGCTGTCCCAGCAGTGAGGACAGGCACGTCTTCCTGTCCAACCCCTTCATTTTCCACTTGGGAAAGCACTTATGCAAACTGAAGTGTGTGGGAAGTAGAGAACAGAACGGTGCCCCACCTGGTGCCTGTCAGAGCTGCAGGTGGGGTCGCTGGGGCAGTCCCTTTCCCAGTGGTGGTCTCTGGGTCTGAGCTCTGACCTCTTTCTATCCCCAGGAGAACCTCTGCAGATCGACCACCTGGTTTTTGTGGTGCATGGGATCGGCCCGGCGTGCGACATCCGCTTCAGGAGCATCGTGCAGTGCGGTAGGTGGGACAGGCAGGGCTGCTCCTCCCATCCATAGGCTGCTTTGAGCAGAGGGCAAATGCTCAGCGTGGACAATGAGAAACGCTGTCAGAGCGCATCCAAACCACCCTGGCGCTCATCTGGGCAGGCTGCGTGGTCCGATTTGCTGACTGCAGTGGGGAGTGTGAATAAATGCTCACCAACCCATGAAATCCCACTGTCTGGAAAGGTTTGGGCAACCGCTTTTCATCATTGCATTCTGCTGCTGCTCAGCACGGGGCTTCCCAAACTGGCTATGGATTTTCCAGCTGTCTGAGCCTGCTAAGCCATGGCCCAGCAGCTGAATACGTCTGCTTTGATGCAGTCTGTTCTTCCATACGCTCATCTAGCACTACTGTTTTCAAGGCTGCCCAATTAAAATCACAGAAATCGAACTCTCTCCCTTCTCAGAGCGGAGCGATCCTCTCCCTTAGGCTTCCCCTTCTAAAGCAGGCATCTTCACAGCATTTGTTTTTCCCTTTGAACTCCTAAGAGTGCTTTTCTTGCCCTGTGTGCTGTGTTAAAGCGCTGCACGTGGGGCAGGAGGCTTGTCACAGACGGGGCAGCAAAATCCAGTAAACACACACGTAAGGACATGGAGCTTCCCTTGAGCTTGTAGTTAAAGATCCAAGGTCTTAGGGTGGCAGCAGCAGATTAAAGACCCTGCTGGGATTTCCCCCGGTAATGATCTTTTCTTTTATCTTATTAAGCGTTGTTGATGCAGAAGCCTTGCCCTGCAGCCCTGCTGCTTTGCTAAGAGTTCATGCCTTTTTCCAGTCAACGACTTCAGGAGCGTTTCCCTGAGCATGCTGCAAGCACACTTCAGGAAGGCACAGGAGCAGCAGCAGATCGGCCGGGTGGAATTCCTGCCCGTCAATTGGCACAGCTCCCTGCACTCCACCGGCGTGGACGTGTAAGTGCCCACAGCCCTGGGAAGGCTACTGCCTTCCCTTTGCTGCCATTGGGAGGGAGGAGCTCTTACACTCCTATGTGGGGGCTCCTGGGCGCTCTGCTTTGGGTCTCCAATGAAGAATCTGGGTTAGAGCATCAGGGTGGCAGCAGTCCTCCTCCGCACTTAAGCTTTGCCTTAGAGATGCAGTTGGGCTCACGGGCACCTCGGACTGCAGTTTCCTCTCCTCTTTTTCGCCCCCGCAGGGACCTGGAGCGAATCACTTTGCCCAGCATCAGCCGCCTGCGTCACTTCATCAACGACACCATCCTGGATGCTTTCTTCTACAACAGCTCCACCTATTGCCAGACCATCGTGGACACGGTGGCCTCGGAAATGAACCGCCTCTACCTGCTCTTCTTGCAGAGGAACCCGGACTTCAAAGGAGGGGTTTCCATTGCGGGTCACAGCTTGGGTAAGTCCCATGGATGTCCCCATTGTGCTGAGCAGGGACAGTCCTGGTCCTTCCAGCCCAGAAGGGAAGCACTCGGGTTTTTCCCTACTGGGCCATTGATGCTCTGCCCTGGTTTCTAGGGTCCCTCATTCTGTTTGATCTCCTGACGAACCAGAAGGCTGCTCCTGAGGACGAGCACAGCAGGGAGGTACGAGCTCTGCAGCTGAGCACGGCTGTTCCCATGCACCTGCATGGCAGCTGAGCTGCACCGGGGAAGGAGGAGAAGTTCTGAGATGCACCAAGAGAAACAAATGAGCAAAGAGCAGAATTCCTTTGGGCTCTGTTTGCAGGGGACTGAGGTGACCTCAAGCAGCAGAGGTGCTGAGGAAGTAAAAGAAATCCTGAAGAAGTTGGATCTGTCAGAGTACTGCCCTGTTTTCGAGAAGGAGAAAATAGATGGGGAAGCGCTGGTGAGCAGCTCTGCTGTTCTGCTGTCCTTATGTTTCTTAGTTTTCCTCCCCAGTCCTCCCTCCCCGGGTGCGTGAATCACCTGCACATGAAATGTCTCTCAGCACAGCAGGAACAGAAGGACAAAGAACAAAGGTCTGACCGCATAGGAGCAGAGCGGTGCGTGCTAATATCTGCTGTGCTTACTTTCCAGTTCTTGTGTGGAGAGAAAAACCTTGAAGAGATGGGAATTCCCTTAGGACCACGAATGAAGCTCCTCCATTACATCAGCTCCAGGAGGGAGATGCAGGTACGGCTTCTGCACGGCTCAGACTCCTTCCTGCCAGCCACACCACTCGGCTCAGACTCGTGTGGGGTCCCCACACAGCTCAGTGCCCGGTTCTGCAGGACCTGCCCTCAATGGGGCTCCTCTGTGTTCTGCAGGACACCAAAGAACGGAGCGCTGCTGGGCAGCACAGCACCACTGCCTGCAGGGATGGCCCATACCCGGACGTCAGCCTGGGGCAGGTAACAGCTGAGCTGGGAGCAGTGGGACCACAGCAGCACAGGATGCGTCTCACGAACCAAACCCACCCCTCCTTCTCTCTGTAGGTCTCAGCCAACTACCCTCAGCTGCTCTACAAGCCCGCCATCTTCTTCGCTTTTGGTTCTCCCATTGGGATGTTCCTCACGGTGCGAGGAGTGAAGCGGATCAACCCGGATTACAGCCTGCCCACCTGCAAGGGCTTCTTCAACATCTTCCACCCCGTAGGTATAAGAGCCGGAGCCCTCCTGCATGAGGCACTGAGCTCAGCCCGCGCTCAGCCCACACTCGCTGCTCTCCCCGCACAGTTCGACCCGGTGGCTTACAGGATCGAGCCCATGATCGTCCCAGACCTGGAGTTTGAGCCCATGCTGCTCCCACACCACAAGGGCAGGAAGAGGATGCACCTGGGTAAGGGACACGGCCGCCCTTCGGCCCGGCCGCAGCCGCAGCCCCGCGCCTGAGCGCAGCCCTTGCCTTGCAGAGCTGAAAGAAGGGCTGACACGAATGAGCGTGGATCTGAAGAACAACCTGCTGGGGTCCCTGCGGGTGGCCTGGCAGTCCTTCACCCGCGCCCCACTGGCAGCTGTGGAGGGAGCGAGCAGTGAGGGGGAGGCAGAGGCAGAGGCGAGCACAGAGAAGCAGCCAGGTCAGTGTGTGCGGGGCTGGGGAGGCACCAGGCAGTGCTTTGCCGTGTGCTGCTGCCGGGACAAACTGCTGTTCTCTCCTCCAGAGCCAAAGCCAGAGGAGGCCCCGGCGCCAGCCAAGGAGGATCCCTCCCTCATTAACGTGGGGAAGCTGAACGGGGGGAACCGCATCGACTACGTGCTCCAGGAGAAGCCCATCGAGAGCTTTAATGAATATTTATTTGCACTGCAAGGACACCTCTGCTATTGGTAAGCTCCTGCCTGACTGTCATCAAGCTGCGGATTCGTGTCTGCTGCAGGCAGAATGCTGCCGTTCCCAACTCCAAGGCGATGAGAAGCATTGCCTGCTCATGCCTGTGTCCCCACCTGCAGGGAGTCGGAGGACACCGTTCTGCTGGTTCTGAAGGAGATCTACCAGACAATAGGTGTTACGTTGGACCAACCTTTGCCAGGAAGCCAATGACCACCCCGTGCTGTTCAACCACTTCTTGTAAGTCACCTTACAGCCTACGCCTCCAAACTTCCTAGGTGAACCCAGGACATATGGTCTGTTTGAGGGAATAACGTTCCTCATTTACAGCGCTGGTTGGGCTTTCCTTTGGGCTGTCAGCACACGGGGCTTCCTTCCTCTTTATCATTCCCAAAAGGGCATCAGACACAAGAAGATTTACGCCAGTGTTTTCCCTTTGCTTTCTTAGATACAATTCAATTGAGTACTCACCAGGAAAGTTCAGACTTCTTCTCTGCCTTCCTCTCTCCTCTGCTGCCGTGCCCCGCATGCTGTTCCCCAGTATTTGCTGCTGCCTGGAGATAAAGATGGTTTTCCTCCATTTTGGGTAGGAAAAAACCCAACCAACCAACCCCCACTTCTGCTAACACACACTCAGCACTCACACTGTGACTCCCTGTGGCAACACGTGCCGTCAGCCCTGAACTTGTCTGCCCACCTTGTAGGTTATCACACGGGCTTTGCAGTACTGATGCAGACAGCTGCCTGGGCTAGGAAATGCGATACGAGGGCCTGAACCCTGCTGTGGGCTTAGCAAGGATACTCTTAGCTCGGGACCTTGAGAAAGAAAAGCCTTAAACACACAGCATGGAGAGAGCAATAGCAGCCTTGAGCAAAGGAGATGCTGACTTCTCGTGGGAGAAGCACAAGGCGCTGCTCTCCTGCCATAGCGCTGGGCTGGAGTGCTGCAGCCTTTGGGAGGTGCAGATAAGGAGCACAGCATCGCTCATGGCCACGTGCACAGCACCCCAGGAAAGCTTTACCTCCAGATCCAAACTTGGGGAAAGCAGCTGCTCCAGGCACCGGGCCCTGTAGGGACAGCCCTCCTCTGCTCTGCAGGAGCACGCAGCAGTGCTGAGTTCAGAGTGGCTGCAGGGATCTCATGCCCATCAGGCTCCAGCCAGTGGTTTTGTTGGCGGGTACACCAAATGCTGCCAATGAAGGCAGAGCCCAGATCGGTTGGGTTTGGGCACTGTCTCAGTGACTCCACTGAGGAGATTCAAGGAGTCTGGCAGGCAGCACCGCCTGCACCTTGCTGCTTTGTGTTAGCTCTCCTCCAAGGGCAGCAGAGAGCCCTGGGGGTGATCGGTTCCCTGTGACCCAAACCACTGCCAGACTGCAGCTGGAGCCTCGGGGCGGGCAGGGGAAATGTTTCAGTGGCACGTAAGGCCACTGCAGCCTTTGGAAAGAGCCACCTCCCTTCTGCTGACTTTTGCCCTGCATGGGGTAACAAGCCTTGTTTCCATAGCCTCCGTTTGTTTGTCCTCCGTTGTACTTCGTTATTTGCACTATTCAGAAGGTGTTGTTTGCAGCCTCCAACCTCCTCCCATCCCAAAGGAACTGCAGCTGTTCATTTACTTGACTGCAGAAACAGACGTGCTGCTCCTCCAGAGCCTGAGCTACCGATGCTAAACGCCTCCTACGGGAGTAGGAAAAGGATCAGTCTTAACATGGGCCACTCATGACCAGCTTTTTAAGTTATGCACTTTGTTAAAAAAAAAATAATTAAATACGTTTTAAATGTTATTTAATGTCTTTTCCAGTAAAAGCCAAAACAAATACACAGATGGCTGTGATGCGTTTGGAGGAGAGGGAGAGGAGTGGGGCAAAGAATTGACGCTTGCATAATTTGAAGGGAAAGAAAAGCAATGTCTGGAAGTTCTCTACTAAGGCTGCAGGGTTACGTGGGGCTGATGGGGCCCAAAGTGATATCAGTTACTGTCGTTTCCTGAGCTTGAGAGGCAGAGCACACAGCTCCTGCTCTGCTGGTCTCACCTTGAGCTTTGCACACACGTGTGTGGCAATGAATACTCCCACGGATGGTGGAGACTCCTGAGAAACCATTACCTACAGCAGTCCTGGCAGAAAGCTGTGCTTACATTTCTCCTTACAACTGTGTTCAAGCTGCAAGGAGAAAGGCAGCAAATAAGCACCTGCCTAGGAACCGTGCAGACATACCAAGGTGCATTGGCTCACATGGTGCCAGACCCAGCCACTAAAGGAAGCCTTTGGTACCACAGCTCATTTAAAATTTAAACTCCTTTATTTGCCAAGTTAGGAAGAAAAAAGAGCCAGCACAATAACACAAACAACAGTCATGACTGTGCTTTGTTGTGGACCGACCCAGGGACACCCACAGCCATGGCACACATCACATTTTCCAGTTTTCAGTGCAGGACCTTCTGAAGCCAGGCTGTCCTGCAGGCTCACGTGCTGAAGCTCAGCCCTCACCAAAGGAAGGGACACCTACAGAACTCATTGAAATGAAGCCACACGCACCCACTGAGCAGGGCAGCTTAGCACCTGAGACACATCCTGTGGGCCACGGCCAGCCTTCCCCTGCCCGGACACTCGTGGTGCAGAAGGAGAGATGCCAGCAGGATACAAACCATCACTAAATGTCCAGGTGAAAGCTGGAAGCCGCAGGCTTTTCTTGGTGTGCTGGCAGTTGTTTAGAGATAGACAGGAATGGTTTGTGGCACACGGAGTCCATCAGAGGAGGGTAGTACTGCCTGTAGCAGAGGTACGCCAGCACGAAGCCCATTGCCGAGCCAACCAGCACATCTGCAGGCAAGGCCAGGAGAGTTACCTTCCTGCACCCTCACAGCCCCACAGCAGCAAGGCTGCTCCAGCCCTTGGCACAGCAGCTGACCCACCTTGCCAGTGGTGCTTGTAGTCACAGGTGCGGGACACGGCGATGAGCGTGGCGATGAACAGGGGGAGGAGGAAAGCACAGAGCTGCAGCGCTGAGCCTCGCCGGCCAGGAGCAAAGCAGTGCAGCTTCCCGGCCAGGTAGAAGGCGCAGAAGGCCAGGCCAGCAAAGGCGACTGGAAGGAAGGTCACAGAGTGGTTTGTGTGACAGCAAAGTCACACTGCCCTCCCCACAGGCTCCTGCTCGCCACACGTTGCTCCTGGGCACCCAGAACTTACAGGAGGAGTGCCCGCTGGGAAAGCTTTTGCGTCCCTCAGCCACCACAATGGGGTCACCCGTGCAGGTCAGCTCTGCGTTCACTCGTCCATCCGGGAAGCAGCGATAGAAGAAGTCCGGCCGTGGCCTGGGGCAGAGGAGCAGAGCAGAGCAGAGCAGAGCAGAGCAGGTGGCCCCATTTTCAGTGGGATGCCTGGAGCCTCCGTGTCCCCTCACCAGCCTGGGGCACACCACTGCACTGCTTCCTGGGTGATGTTTTGCCACCCTGACCATGGGATGCGGTCACCCTGACACGCGTGCTCCTCCCTGCTGCAGGCCTCTACGTGCCCATCTAAACGATGCCCAGAGGACAACGCTGCTCTAATACTACATCGTCTTTACAACTACAAAAACCCTTTAGTTCCAGGCTGAGCACGTCCAAATTCCAGCATCCAGCCCTTCCTCCTCCTCTCCCAGCTCCAGCACTGCTCCTCCCACCCCGCAGCTCCTCACCTGCCCACCATGAGCTTCAGGGTGTTGGTGAAGACCCCATTGAGGACGAGAGCAAGGCTGGCAGCTGGGAGAGAGCAGAGAGCTCACATCAGCCCCACACGGGCCCCACAGGCTGCCTGAGCTCCTGGTGCTCAGCCTGCAACGTTCTGCGCCTGACTGCTCATCACGCGCATCCCGTGCAACACTGAGGTCCACATGGACAAGTTGGAGCCAAGCAGCTCAGCTTTAACACCCAGCACATCTGCGTCCTGGTGAGGACTCACCTGGGAGACCCCTCAGGGCTCCCCCACCCCCCCAGGCTGCCCTGCTGGGGCCCAGAGCTGCTCACCCAGGGATGCCTCCCGCATGTCCTCGTGGTCAGCACCCAGGAACAGCCGGGCCAGGATGATGAGCAGCACTGGAGACAGGAATGCAATGAACTGCAGCAAAGGGAGAAAAGGGTGCAGCGTTAGCAGAGCAGACGTGAACAACCAAAACACAACGGTGAGAAGTTGTCAATGGTGTTTGTAAGCTCAGTTCAAACCCAAACGGCAATCCCGGATGGTAAGGGCTGGCTGCCCAAGGAGGCTGCGGATGCCCCATCCTTGCAGGCATTCAAGGCCAGGCTGGATGTGGCTCTGGGCAGCCTGGGCTGCTGGCTGGCGACCCTGCACACAGCAGGGGGTTGGAATGAGATGAACACTGTGGTCCTTTTCAACCCAGGCCGTTCTATGACTACACAAGCTGCAGCAGCACGGCGTTTGCAGCCACAGCGCCGCGCTCACAGCGACCTCAGTCCAGAACTGCAGGTATCGGCAACGCTCCGCGCTCGCAGCTTTGCCTTAAAGCGACGGCTGGCAAACAAAGGCAAACCGAGCGCAGCAACCGCGGCACTTACGAACATCGGCGCCGTGGGAACGCGATCCGCCTCCACGTAGGGGTTGCGGTAGAGCCACATCTCCTCGGGCTGCACCACGCGCTGGAAGGGCGGCAGCAGCTCCATCACCCTGCGGAGGGAACGCACGGCTGCGGGCATCTGCGGGGCGGGGCGCGGAGCCGCCGCAGCCCGGCACTCACGCGCACGCCGCCGCCAGCGCCGCCCGCAC
>PPHD01027663.1:0-11106 GCA_002909625.1 Bambusicola thoracicus
AAGGCAGCTCCTTTACCCCAGAGTCGGAATCTCCTCTTCATTGACCAGGTCAGAGAGAAGGAAATGGTGCTTTGCTATTAGGAAACGGTTAATTACTGATTCTCGAACCTGTGAGTGGGAAAGAATGGAGGAAGAAGAGACAAAATGAAGCTTTAATCCCAAACCACTGCAAACAGTTGTATTTCATCTACTACACCCAAATTGTATCCTTTATTTTTATTCCTCTTTTTTGAAGGAGTCACGTCAAGGAAAGTTTTCTTTCTACCTGAAACAATTTCTTTCTTCATAACATAATATCAGCTTATTTTACAAATATACTTCCGTAGAAACATACAGCAAGCCAGATGTAAACATATGAAAGCATACATCAGAAAAACAGAAAATCAATTTGTATCTGATTACAGTTCATCATCAGAAACAATCGCAACAACAAACATCACCAACAGGCATTTCGGTTGGGCATCTAAATGAAGTTACAGAAAAGACCGCAAAGAAACCTATACCGTATTAATTATAGAGATTAAAGGCAACACTCTGGACTGTGTGACAATCAGGAAAGGCTGTGTTACTAATCCTGTGGCTTCAAATAGATGTTCAAAAATTCTTCGTTCCTTTCATTTCTACGCTGAGGTCACAGAGTGAAGCAGAGATGAAAGCATTCCCTCCTCTCTTAACAACTATGTAGAAGCACAGTGTAGGAGTACAGCCTTTGTCCTATTATTTCCTTCTGCTATAGGGCTAGTCATGTGTTTACATACTGTTCTATTACAAGATTAGCTGCAGAAGAACAGTAACCAAAACTTCTAATATCCATCTCCTTTCCTTATTTTAAAAGTTTTCATTTAAGTCCTGAAATCATTCATTGTGCTGAGGTGTCAGTAAGGCTGCATTTCAGACTAACATGAATTTCAGACCTGACACCAGCAATCTCATTTTCTAGCTTATATATGTTGTCAGATGTGCATAAAATATCCAAGTGCTAATTTTAAAAGACCACTTGCATTTATCTAAGTGAGAAACAGAGGCACCGCATGCTATTTAACTCCGTATGCTGCACTGCCATTCAGTGCACTGCAGAACCATATGTTTCAGTACACACGGAAATATCATGCAAAGCATATGGGGCTGACGCAGATGTGACAGCTCATTTAAGAATTATTTTTCATATTACCATCCTGAATCTGGGTTTTAGCACTGACCTGGACGATTTAAACACACTCCATCGCCTTTTACAATGAGGTTCTTTTAAGAACTATTATTGCTAATAAGCAAATTTTTTTGTCCAACACCAAATCAACCTTAATATTGAGTTCTGCTGGCTGGGCTTTCATCTACCTTTTTACACTGCCACTGTCTGTTTTCAGTATTCCTGAACATTGAGCATCCAAATACAGCAGCAACACATGAAGAGAAATACCATGGATTTCTAGTTTTGCAGCTTACCTTCTGTAGATAGTTGGCAACAACAGCTCTGCGTGCATCTAGGTAATGCTTACTGTCAATCACATCCCTCTCATGTAGTCTTTTCTCATATTCCTGAAATATTTACTACAGTTTGTGATTTGATAAATATCCAATGCTTTATTGAATACAAGAAAAGAAAGGTAAATATTTCATTAATATTAAAGAGTGGATCAAAGTAAACAAGAACAGATGTCAGACATTTAAGGCTATTTTGAATGCTAATGTATACAGTAACAGCATTGCACAACTTCTATGCATAGAAAAAAGAACTGTCTTAAGATTCATGTGCTTTAAATTGCTTGGAATAACTTGAAAATTTCCCTCCCTTGTTCTAAACCTGAACTTCCACCTTCTTTTGTAAACTGAAATTCCACTTCAACCACAAATGGTTCGTGTTGCTGCAGCTGCAGTGGGATGAATTCAATACAAACAGAAGAGATACGGGATTCATGGAAGATGACCTTTTATTTGAACTGTGGGAAATTTGGTTGTGAAACAATTATTGAGCTATTTTGAATCCGCACTCAAGAAATAAAGAGATTTAACAGCACAATGAAATCATTGGTTGTAGACAGCGAGAAAGCGAAGACTGCTTTGCTTGAGGTTTGATCAAAGAGCCTGTGGCCCAACTGATGGACTGAGATGAATACCGATCCAAGGTTATGGTTACTGTTTGGTGGACCTCAAAACTACAGTGAAAGCAATACGGACAAGCAACTTTTATTTGCAAGTCTAGGAGAACATCTCATGAATTAAGAAGCTAGAACTGACAGTTTCCAGGCAAAATACAGTCTTGAAGCCTAAGGGTGTCCCAGGATCAGTAGCTTCACAGCTGTCACAAGTTGGTTTGGCTTTAGAGCCAGAGATCCTAGCTGCCATATAGAAGCTACTGAGTGAAATTTACCTTCTGGTCTGGCTCTGTTTTCTTTTCACCCTATCACTAGGTACCTGAAAGAAGCAGTAATGGCTTCCCTCTTAAACTTGTCTGCTTAGGATTACACAAAGTTAGTATCTTTGACTTGAGTCTCATGAAGAAGAGACTAATGAGCGATCCAGTATCTGCCCACAGCTAGGGCAGGGACAACTGCAAAGAAGACAAGGTCAAATTCTTTTCTGTAGCACCACATAATATAACAAGGGAATGCAGCCAGCACATACAACATAGAAGGTTCAGGTTGGACATGGTGAAGAACAAACAAAAACAATCCATCAAACAAACCAACTCACTAGGAGGCTACTGCACCACCAGAACAGGTTATCCACAGGGGCTGTGGAATCTCCCACTTTTCAAGACTTCACTAGCCAAACACATGCTGCCCTCACCTAGTGCTGGCAACAGCCCCATCACCGTGGAAAACAGGACTAGATGAAGACCAGACAATGTTTTCCACAGTATTTCTAAAATTCTACAAGATTTTATCTTTCTTTGCCAAACCAACCAGGAAAAATACCACTTTAAAACTCAGTTTTGAAGATCACGTCATATAAGAAGAACTTGGAACAGGTGATCATGGGTTTATCCAACTCACTCTTAATGGGGAAAAAAAACAAAGAAAAGCAAAACAAATTGAAACGAACAAAGTTAGTCAATAAAAATCAACTGGAACTGAAGCGTTTATCAAAGATGTACCATATTCTTAAACAGAAGTTAAGAAGAACTAATCTAAAATTTGAAAATGAGAAGTGTTTATTGTGAAGAAGCCAGAGCTGACTGAATTACTAAAGCATGTTTTAAAGAGATATAACCCAAAAGAAATGGAAGAAAGGAATCGTTCAAAGAAATTCATACAAGATATAAAGCAGCAACAGCTGCCAAAATTCAAGATGATTCTGATCCTGAGAAGGCAGTGAACGCACTAAAATGCTATGTGGCCATACAAATTGCTAAAGAAAAACAGAATGTGTGACTTAACAGTAACAGTGGAGCTGAGATTGAATATAACTGAAGTACAAACCCAATACAAATGCACATAGGACATGTGAGTAAGGTAATTAATGGACAGGTAAGGACAAGGTGGGTTAATTGGAAAAATGTACTGAAACAGAACTAACTGCAACATAAACAAGAGTAAAACATACAAAGATTTTAATGCTCAGTGTCACTGCTTGAGCCCTTTCAGTGAAGGATGGTAGATAAGTTAATAAGCATAAGCCTGAACAACCTTTGTACCACCCTCCTGTATTTGAAATCACCTTTAAAAGAAACTATCTTAGAACATCTGTGCCTACAGTAGTTGCTGTTTTGTATCCTTCTGCTTCCACACTACAGCTGTGCAAGCATTTCCTTGGAAGGAAGCTGTCTTAATTAGATTAAAATAACACCAGAAAAAAACTGATAGAATACAATTCCCACTGTTTAAATGCCAGCAGACCTGTACATTCTTTAAGGGCCTAACTGACTTGCAAGTCAAACATTAGCATTAGAACTAGAGAAGAAAGAGGATGTATTATTAGAGGATGGCATACTTGAAAGTTTCAGATAACAATCTACCTGGAAAAGTTTCTCACTGATTTCTCGCTCATGCAGAGGGACTTGCTTATAGTTTCGGAACTCTGCCACCTCCTCATTTCTGAGCTGCAGGAGTCGGAATCTCTTTGACCTATTAAATTCTTCATCAGAAACAAAATTAAATTCTTGCTGCAACTGTTCCAGTCTGAAGAAGTCAGGAACATGTGCCTCTCCACTACTGGCAACCTAAACCAGACAGAAAGTTATTACTCTTTTTGTACTAAGGAAAAGAAGTCTGTAAAATAACTTTCGCCGAGTCGTACGTGCACGCTGCATGAAAGTTCTTGTTCTATGCAGAAGCAGTTAAGATGGATCAAACTGAGAACAAAACATTACATGTTTTACAGCAGGCTTTTGTTGAGCAAAGAAGAACAGCACAGAATACACTTTGGAATACTGTAAAATTCTATCTCCCCTACACATAAACAAAACAGTGATCTAGGGAACTGTACTGGAAAGGTGATTCTTCTACATAACTTCAGCTACATAAACAGCTTTCCAATTTGATGTTTAGCAAAGTCTCAGCTTCTGCAATAAACTAAAATTCGTGCAGTCTTGGCTGATGAGCAACTTCCCTTTTCCCTTCCCATTTTAGGGAGCCAGGGGGCCCACAGGCCTGCTGCCCCCCTGTCACAGGCATAGATTCATCTAGACAACTCTGTGATACTACTTAACATACACAAGAGCAGAGGCAATACTCCTGCAACCCTAAGGAAAACGAAACTCAAAATTGTATAGTATAGTAACATTTAGGTATATAATTAATCAGCTTGCATATTCTCTAATACCTATTTTTCACCACTAGAAAACTACTGAACTAATGGATTAATGAATCATATTTTTAATAGACATTTTGCTTCTTAACATTCACACAAGTACATCCACCAGAAATTTGAATTGGTACTGGTGTTTCACAGCTCCATTAGCCCTACAGCTCTGAAAAAGCCACTTACCATAATCATCTGCATCAGAGCTGCATTGCTTGGGTCATTCGGATCAAGTTTTGTTTCTGCTGCCCACTTAGCCAGTTTCTTCATGTCAGTTAAGCCCGATGTGCCAATGGATGCAATAGCATCAATGTTTTTTAAAGCACTAAAAGACAATCGACAGAACTAGTATCAGATGATTCCACCTAAAACATTTAATAACAAAAATATATATTTAAAGCAATCTTGGAAAAATAAAGACTAATAAAAAACCCTATAACCTGAAAATAAAGTCCATTACACAATTCTTAAACTACAAACCTCTCACTCTAGGACATCTTGCTGTCCACTCCCTACCTGCTCATTTTCACCCCCATGCCATTTTTTACTTCAGCTGAAATGAAATAGTTCTTTCCGTCAGCACACTGTAGAACAGTTGACTGAAGTTAAATTAATTGGAAACAAAGCAACCAAAAACTAACAAAACACCAGAAAAACCCCACACTATCAACAGACAGAACCAGGACCTAATTCACCCTTCTGCCAGGTCTGGAACTGCTGCCAGCACCCTGCTCTGCTGGCCATGTTCAGACCCTGCAGGGCCACGTGCTGGCTGGCACTGAGCACACTGTGCTGGTTTGTCCTTGGCTTCTCACTTGTACTCACCTACTTATATTCACAGTAGTTGAGTACGGTAGGTAGTGAGGAGGACATCTGTACAATGATTTGCATATCTGCATGCTCATTAGCCGTATACCACAGAATTTGGACAGTGGCCTGGTTCTTGTTATGGCCCTTGCTCTCTACTTATCCAAGTATTCTATTTTTAAGAAAACTTTAAGAACTTACAGATCTTTCTCAAGCTTGGTTAGAACCAGCCAACATATCTAGCAGTTACGGCAGTAGCAGATAAAGCAGCAGTGTTAAAATTGTATCATTAGAGCATCTTGAACAAATACACACTGAATCACAGTTGAGCTGAAAAGCCAACAGGCAAAGATTAACGTTAGGCATGAAAATCTTGCATCAGACTTTCACAGTAGACAATGGAAAGTCACAGACGGTGTTCATCCCTAAAAGGTGATCCAAATAAGAGTGTTTTACACTGAACATCCTTCTGGATTTTCCCATTTGCTATAGCGACAAACTACTGTAATTTTAGTCTATCAAGTTTGAAGTCAGCCTTTGGAAATGCATCTTTATGGTTTTTATCTTATGCTATTCTGGTCTCCCTGAAGTCAGCAAGTTATTTATCTGTTGATCAACCAATTACTCGAATGGCTGCAGCTTGAGTCAAAAATAACACAGAAGTGATGCAAGTGCCATGGTCCAGCTTCTAAATAAAAAAATCTGATAGAATCCAATCAGCTGGAAAAATTACTTTCTCAGTTTAATAAGTACGGTAAAATTCTTAAGGCTTTACAGTGAACTTACCTGAGGTCATTACAAAAGCACACTTTCATGACTTTATCAGAATTATACAAAAAAAGCAACAGTAGAATGGATAAGTAAACTACCACGGCCAACATGCAGCCACAGGGCAAATCAGGATGTTTTGAGTGGAGTAATATATTAACGTACTAATTTCTGCAGCTCAACATGCTTTTGATGGAACAAAATTCATTGAAAATATTACCTTGGAATGATACAGATGTGACTAACTTCCTAACTTCATTCTTACTTAAAACTAATTTGTTAACTTTTACTGCTTATGTACTATAGTTTTTACCATTAGTTGGAAAAACAGCATTCATAGCACACGTCCCAGTATCATCCCCAAATGCACTCCGTATAAAGAAGAAGGTGGAGTTTCTATTCTTTGCAAAAAACGATTACAGGAATGTTCCTTACCAATATAAAGCAAAATCTGGACTACATCTGAACCTCTGAGTACCATAAAAATGAATTTAATCAGCTTGAGTCTTGTTTAATTTTGTCTATAAATAACATGCTAAAAGATTTTAGTTAGAAATGTCATTTGTTCTAGCAAAACGTGCAACATAAAATATCCTCAGGTGCAGAATAAAGTATTCAAACTGAAGGAAAAAAGCTATGATGATTCTTGGCTATGAAAACCATCTATTCCATTAAATAGTGGCTGTAACGCTTTTCCAGGAATCACTGAGAATCTGTATCACATTACCTTGGAATTTCCTGTGTTTTGCTGAGATACTGGAGGAACCAGGGGGATTCCTTTCTCTCCAACTGCCCAAGAAACACTATTAGATACCTTCCCAGAAGTCATTAAAGTCATTCGATTGCTACCATCAGCTTCAAACGAAAAGGATACATCTATCAAGGGAAAATAAAGTAGTATATTTATGTATGTTTATCTTATATCTACAGTATATTTATCCATTCAAACAGTGTCTAGTTTTAAAAATGCTTCCAGAAATAAGCAGTCAAGTTACTCCTTCTATATAAATGCACAGGTTACATGAAACAATGCGACTCTGCATACTGCAGAGAAGGACTCCTCTCTACAAAAGAAGAGAGATTCTATTCTGCCTACAGAAAGGCTTTCCATTGCACCACAAAGAAACACTGTCTTGAAGGGTAAGCCAAAGCTTTTGTTGTTGTTGTTGTTTTCCCTTCACAGATGCATGCTACTTCACATTCCTGGTAATTTTCAGATTCAGTGGCTGTATTCTTTTTATCAATGAGACAGAAATTCACAGTCAAAAGAATTATGCATATCTGAAACATCAGTCCTAAAGGTCTGTGGTACACAACTGTGTATACACTCTTCACAGTTAATGACATTTACACATAAATGTGTTGTAAAAATTTTCCTTTCACGTTGTTCTTCTTGACAACTTCAGCTGTTGTTCTGCTCTATTTCTATCTGTATTTCATGCACTGTACCTTTATGCGTCAGTTATCCCACAATGCAGTTCAAACATTATATAAACTTAAAGGTTCTGCTTGTTATATTGCTCTTATTCTCCTTTTTCCTGCCTTTCCCTCATTTTAATTTTCCATTTTGAAATCCCAATGGTCAAACGTTTTACAGGATGTCATTATACCAAAGACTTCATCTGCATATACGTTTATACAGTCAGTTCTTCAGTGCTTTGAAGTGTCAAAATTGCTGCAGCTATGCTGATTAATACCATATGCTTGCTCTGCACTGTCAGAGGTCTGATTACTTAAGTACTAAATAAACAATTATAAAAACCACAAAACTTCTCTAGTTAGTAGAGCTTCTCTAATACTATAAGCCAAGTAATAAATATACACACTAGTGTTAATTGAATTCACTCTGCAACTTATGCCAGCCTGTTACTTCTACTTGGTTTCAGCAAAATGAGCAGCACTGAAGTAGTGAATTGAGGAAGAGGGACGTTCCCTACCACTCCCAACTCCTTCATGGTCCAGCATCACACGCTGATTGCTGCTGAACTCTATCTCCTCCATGGGAGCGCTGCCTGTCAGAACTGTTGTCTCAGGAACAGGTATGAAAACTTCAGCCAGCAAGGTGGTACTGCTCATACCCGTCGTTTCATAGATCTAGAAAAATCCATGGCAACGGACAAATAAATGAATAAATAAATAAATTCTTCACAATGTATTGATAAGAAGTTGAAAGCTGAAGGAAGCAAGAACATTATTAAAATAACCATGACCAAATACATATTTGAGCTTCACAGCTTTGAACAAAAGCTTTTGTCTTGACTTAAGCATTAAATAATTCATTTGCTTTTTAAAATATATGATTATTAGACATTAGAGCTACTAACAGCTAACTCAGATTGAGTTCTTAGTACTATATTCCCTCCCCCCCACCCTTTTTCACATACGTGTATGGGAACAGTATGGCAAACTCTAAGCTTTAAAGAGCATTGCTGTACAACACGCATCTGCATGCTATAAGGACTGGCACCTGTCTCATGGCAGACCAAGTAAGGCACACAGTTCAGTTCTGGCAGTACAGCAGGCTGCCTTGCTCTTTCCTGGCCAGTTTCAGACATAGAGAGTTTAAGAGTGATTTCTCAGTCTCTGTTTAAATGTTTTTAATCCAAGTAAATGGTATTTCTCATGTCTCTCATGCTGTGTGTTACACAAATTGATAGGTGAGGGCTACACACCCTCCTACAGGCTGCCAGTAGTAAGCTACCTTCTTTGCTACTAGGAAAGCAAAGAAGGGCTATAAAAAGATGGATAATTTAGAAAGGGTCCTTCTTTCCAACACTGCTGCAGAGCAAAACGCAAGCTTTACAGAAGGAACTGCACTTCATATTACCTTTTCAAAAAACACTATGATTTATATCATTACCCACCTGTAGCTTCAAACTCTCTGGCCAGTTGAATATTTGCAAATTGAAAATCTGTCCGAAGTGAACTCTGAAATCTGAACTTAGTGGTCGAGTAACAGTCCTTGATACTTCTTTGGAGTTGAAAAAGACTTTTATAAATGCAGAGCGTTTGTTTACGTCTTCTCTTCGTAAAACCTCTGCCCTGTGAGTGTGTCAAACGAGTGGTGAGAACAGTTTTAATAACATCTATACTTTTTGTTATACTCTCTTCTGTGTTGGCTATACCACCTGGTATAAAGGGCTAGCTAGCAAGAGCGGTAGTGTCCTAAGCAGCCTACACTCTTATGTACAACCACCACCACCACACCATTTCTTTACATACACCACTGTCCTATGAAGATGCCCAAGAAACATCAGACGGTTCAACATGAATGTGTAGTTACGCATTCTCCAAGCCAGTATATAGAAGTTTACATGTGACTTGAAAAATAATTAAGCTATATCGCTATATCAGCTTCAGAAGCAGAAGTTTAAGGTGTTAATCATTAAACTAAACAGAATGGCAAGCACACATTCCGGAAGTTGCAGAGGTAAGAATCAAATAAATAACAGTGGATTATCACTGTAAGTGTATTATGACATTTATCTTACCGAGGACACTGCTCACTTGGAGTTATGCTTCCTGACAAGACTAGCTCAGGAACTAAAGCAGGCTCTCCAGGTTTCCTTCTGAAGTTGTTAGCTTTTTCTCTAACCTGCTGCTCTATTTCCAGGCTATCGACCATTTTAGGTGGGACTGGTTTTACAGGTTCTTCACCAACATCATAATCTTCCACTGATTCTTCTTCTCGAAGGTCTTTCTTCTTTTTCTTTTTGGACTTCTGCATATAGAAATAATGATGTTCTACCTACATTATTTTGATCAGTATAGCTTTTTTTCATCTTCCTCTCTTGATTCACAGCATGTGCTGAACAGGAAATAATGGTGTAATTTTATAAATCACTGCACAGAAAGAGATCTCTTATTCTGTAGTACTGTTTCAGATTTGGAATTCAGCAACGCGTTCCATTGATAGGCTTCAAGAACATGATGTGCTTCAAACAAAACATTTGTTTAACGTCTGTTTAATGTACAAAGCAACTGTTTCTTGTATGTTTTGGTTAGCAGCAGATTATCTCCTTCAAAGTTACCATGTGTGTTCTCATGGGATTAAAGAAAGGTTACTCAAATAGTGGTTCTTTGAGATGCATTATCTGCATAGATGGACAAAGTGAATGCATATGCAGTAATAACTTCTCAGCTTAGCAGCATCTTTATAATAAAGTGCAAAATGATGCCCTCCCTCTACACCAGATACAAAAGTAAATGAGCAGAATACAGTGCACTTGTCAGTTTCTCCTGAACAACTCCAGCATTCATATGCACGTTCAGGCCTTAGACAACTGCGAGCAACTTCATTCTTCTGCACTTACAGATTACTTGGATGTTCAGCCAATCCAAACCAACCACACCATGTTTTTCCATGCAGTTCACTAGCATGTTCTACATAGACAGAATATATCCAAAGACATCAGAAAATTTAGTCATGCCTATTCTGACACTGACTGTTCCCTGTATTACAAGGATAAGCTTTGAACATACTTAGGAATAATCTAATTTTTGTGAAGCAATGATGTCAACAATGATTTAAACAAACCTGTGCCTTCTTCCAGGATTTCCACTCTTGTAGCTCAGTTTTATACTCCTCCATTTTCTTTTCGTATTCTTCCATGTATTCTTCTTGTAATTCATTTATCTCAGCCTGAATTTCTGCTTCATATGCTTTCTCATCTGATCTCTGATCAACTTCTTCCCTTCAAAACAATTGCATAAACATGATGTATAAATTAATTTAAACATTAAAGATTATCATATACAGCATTAAGTCCACTTCTCCATGAATTAATTCCA
>PPHD01027664.1:0-11106 GCA_002909625.1 Bambusicola thoracicus
TATATAATATGTTATATATGTATAGAACAAGTGATGCTCAGCACAATTGCTTACCCCCTGCTAACTGATGCCCAGGCAGTCCCCGAGCAGCTGCTGCCCCCAGCCAACTCCCTTTAGTTTTACTGTTTTTTCATAGGATGCCAGATGGTGTAGAAGGTCCCTTTGGCCAGTTTAGGTCACCTGCCCTGGTTCTGTCCCCTCCCAGCTCTGTGTGCCCCCCAGCCCCGTGCTGGCAGGGCAGTATGAGAAGCTGAAATGTCCTTGGCTTAGCAATAACTGAAACACTGCTGTGTTATCAAGTGTTTTTCTCCTACAGCCAAAATATAGCATCATTCCAGACACTGCGGTGCAAATCAGCTCTGTCCCAGCTGAAACCAGGACAGAGTTACAGGAAAAGCTTGGTAAGCCCCCAGTAGCCCACTCACTGCTGCTGTGCAAGTGGCGGAGATGGCCTCAGGGACTGTGGGATGGGGGAAGCTCCTCGCCGTGGTGGAGCGGGTCTTGTGGGCTGTGCCACGCAGATCAGTCATCCTCACTGCACACAGGGAGGACCGAGGCCAAAAAAGGCCAATTCTACAATGAGAAATGTGAGGTTTCCCCAGCTGCGTGCAGGGTGGGATCCACCTCTGCTGCTACTGCAGGCACCGGAACACCAAAGGTTTAATAAAGAAGGAAATAAAAGGAATTCAGTGCTTTAGGATTGCTTTTTAGGCATTCACTCTTTTGCCACAAGAGTTTCACTTGCTCATTAGTTAAATCCCTTCTGAAAATCCATTTATTCCGAGGCTCACAAGCACTAATCTGCATACATCGTGCCATTACCTTTGCAGTATGCAAGGATAGGGATTTGCATCTTGCTCTGAGGGCTCCTGCTGTGTGGTTGTCTCCTCTGATTATTGTTTTTTCGCACTCTCTAGCTGGTAAGCTGGGGGAGGCAGAGCATGCTTCTCTCACAGCACAGCTGGCACTAAGGAGCAGCTGAGAGCTGTCAGGCCCATCCTTTCCTTACTGTTCCAGTGGTTATCCACAGCCTGCAAACCACTAATTCTAGTTTTCCACTGCCTTCTCAATAGCCCGGTCTGCATTTTGCTGTTTAATTCTTCAGCCAGTGGTTCAAAGAGAAATTAGCAAGATTATGTCTTCCGGAGGATGCAGCAGTTTGGCATCCTGGCCTTGGTCACATTACTCTTGGTACATCCCACGCCGTTTGGATTGAAAAGCAGACAGCACTGTCCTTCAGAAGCAGCTCGTTGCCTCTGACCAGGCTAAACCCATGACTTTGCACTATAAAAATAGTTCTTATTACTGGCACGGGCACGTGCAGGAGTGCAGCTTCAGGGAACAGCGCAGAGCTCTGGCATGATTACTGAAGTACTGTATTTCAGAGTAAGGTAAAAGACAGCAGCAGGGGCACAATGCATGGGGCACTGAAGGACAGCAGTGCTGCGATGAGTGCAGGAGGTGCACGGATTCTTTTGGCCCCTCCTGAGTTTCTGCGCCGGCAGCTCCTGGTGCATCTGCTGCTGCTGCTGAGGCCATGCAGGGTGGGAGGGCTTGGGATGAGCGGGATGTGCTGTGTGAGGGGCTGCTTGCTCTGAGATGGAAATTCCTGCTCTGAGGTGATGCTCTCTGAACAGCATTCCAATATGCTGGGTGCTAAATCCTCATGGAAGGTGAAACTCAGCCTTCCTGGTCCTTCCTACATCTGTCCCACGTGGAGCGCACGCACAGCAATGCTGGGTGCTGAGAGGGCTGTGCAGCCCCGGCCTGCAGCTCAGATGTGGGTTCTGGGCTCAGACAACGCGCAGGTGTTGGGTTTGGATGGTTTTGGCTTAGCAGTGGGAGCTGAAGGCAGCCTTTTGAGAGGAGAGGCACTGGGACTGATTCAGAGCAGTGAGGTGCTGCGTTCCAGCAGGGCACGTAGTTCCCTGTTCTTCTCATCAACTACTTGTGGGCTGCGTGGGCAGAAAAATAAAGTTCCCAGTGTCTTTTGTAAGGAATTCAGGCTGTTTGAAAGGTTTATGTGGGTGTTTATGCATGTGTTTGGATATTAACCTGTATATATACGTATATCTATGTGTGGTGTATACATATATGAACACTTAGTAAGGAGCAGTATAAGCAAGATGAAGATGAAGTCAACTGACAATTCCTGAAGCAATCATGCTCCAGAGGATGAGGCAGCCTTTAATTTCAGCAGCAGCATGGGGATCTGTACTGTGCCTTTTGGAGCATCATCTATAGCATTTCAAAGCTATATTAATGCCTGTTCATGGAAATCATCAGCTTGAGCTTCAGAGCTGTACTCACTGTTTAATGAGCTGTTTGTCTGGAGGGGAATCTGCACATCCCTCTGGTCTGGGTTTGGCAGCAGGAGTGGTCCCACCTCCTCTGGCTGTGGGACTGCAGGCACGTTCTTGGTTTGTCCATCTCTGTGCAGCTGGGTGAAGCTTCCAGCCGCCTGCAGGGGTTTGAAACTGACTCTTCCCTTGGGTTGGGTGAGGGTCTACAAAACTGAGATCCAGCTGAAATCTTTGGAGCTGCCTCACAGCCAAGGCTGAGGAAAACCCAGCTGAGAAGGGCTGGGAAGAGGGAAGACAGTCTCTGGAAGAACAAGAGCAAGGTAGGCCAGCTTCTCCACATTCACTGCGCAGGGATGCTGCGGCGCTGCTTAGATTGAGTCTTGATGGCCTTAATGAGTTTGTTTTAGGGAAAACATTTCTAAAAGGGAACGGGTATTTTATAATTGTGGAAATACGCATATTGAGTGAGAGCGTTCCAGGTCGAGTGGCAAGAAGTACTGCAAGCTTTGCTAACAGGAGGAACAGTAGGTGGTAAATGGGAAAGGCTTTTAAGGCTCTGCCTGATGGTGTAAAATAATCAGATTTGTAAGACTCAGTGCAAGCTGCCCTCCAAATGCACTCAGCTGTTCTAATGTAAACCTCCTTGGGAATAATTGCAGCAGCCCCGAGCTGCTTTCTGCTCTGCCACCTCTGTGCAATGCTCCCACATGCTAAGTGCCTGCTTCTTTCCACGTGGAACATGTTGCTTGGGCACACACCGCTCAGAGTGCTTCCTTGACCCACAGCTCAGCCTCCAGTCTGGGGAGAAGGCACACAGTGTCTTTTCTGGTCTGCGTCCTCTTTGGGTTGACTTTACACCCATCTGCTGTGTTAAAACCTCTGCCCGACCAGTTCCCAGGATCTGTGCAGCACAGGCTTTCTATCCCATACAGGGCTGAGCTCCAGGACAAGGTTTCCAAGTGAACATGCTCTTGTGTCTCCTTCTGAAGCTTTTTACTTGGCTGCAGTGTTTTGCACGTGCATAATGTTACAAAAATGGTGATGGGGAGAAAAAATGCAGTTTTGAATGCCTTAGCATGCAGCTACCTGTGGGACGAGCTGGTCATGTGGCCACATTCACACACTGTAGGCCCACTGATGGCTGCAGGTGATTCTGCACAAACGGCATTTCCCATCACATCAGATACCCTCAGTAATTGCCCTGAGTGGTTTTCAGCGCGGTTGCACTACAGAGCATAAGAGGAACCCTCAAGCTCGATATGAAAGCAGTGTAAATAGATTTGTCACGTGGAAAGCTGCTAATTCATTCACAGATATCCCATTTCTGGAGTTTAAACCAACAGGCATATTAAAATAAATCATGTAATTAAATACAACGATCTTTAACTTATGTCCTTAGCAAGCAAGGCTCACTGGAATGTCTACTTCTATAGTGCAAGAGCATAATGGTCCACCATCAATAAATCTGTCATCATTTTAATAGCTCAAGTTCAGTCAGCCCTACAAGTCTCGATTTTCTGTAAGTTTCTGCTATAATAGAGCTAGTAATTTCATATTTAAAAGAAAGACCTTTTATATCATGGCTAATGACTTTAAAATAACAGGAGGAAAGGGCATAAAATGCAAGGATTACCCTGATATGCTGTGGGTTGGACTAGGCTGGGAGTAGCGAAACCTTCTGGATTCGGAGAGGCCTTCTGAGATGCTGAGCACCCCTCTTTGCAGCTGCAGCTGCTTCACCTCTCCCCAGAGAGGTCCCCGAGCACACAGGCACTGTCCTTCCTCCTAACCATGCACCTTAGGTCTCCCAAAGCTGTGGGACAACCACTGGCCAGGCCATGGCCATGGCTCCTCTGCCACATCCCAGCATGGATCCAGGGCCAGCAGTGCTTGGGAGTGTTTTGGTAGTCTGGGCTGAGCTTAGAGGCCAAGTTAGAGTGTGAAAGGCATAGAAAAAACATTTGCCTTTGAAAAACAAAAGTTCTGTTTAACCATTGAGCCATCAGGGAGGATTTCCTGTATAGAAAACAAACATCCTTGTGCAAATTAACCCTCCATTAAGTGCTTGGCTCCGGAGGTCCCTTCCAGCCTCAACTACTCTTTGATCAACCAGAGGCTGAAATTGCTCATTATAGCATTCACTCCAGTCTAATTCTGTCTTTTCAACTTCACATCTATAATGCACACAGCCACTTGGAGCCTGAAGCAGGTGCACATCACTTAGCTGGGAGTCTAACCTGAGTTTCCAACTCACCTGTTGCTCCCGGGGTGCTGATGCTGAAAGCAGAACTGACACCAACCTGGGGACAGCTGGCTGGGTGTGAGCAGTCAGGGCTTATCCTCTCTGCTGAGCATCCAAGATTTGCAGCCCTGGACTTCAGTTCACCTTAGCAGCCTATATACTGGCAGTTCTATACTGGGGATGGGGATTTTTCGCTATGAATCTACCATTTCTCAGCAGGATTCAGTGCAAACTGCACAGATTAACTGCTCAATGTAATATAAGCAAGAATTCTGGAAGCACGAAATACATGTCGAATGGTTTGAAATATTAAAGGAGCTCCGTGGCAGCGTTGGCAGCACTGCCAAAAACATGGTTGAGATTCTTGCTGAGAGAGGGAATGAGCATTTCTGTGGCTCTGATGGCTATTCGGAAATGATTTAAGGGACTGCTCCTAGTTCCTGCCAGACAGATGCCCTGCTGCTTCCACTGGTTTGGGTTCCCCCTGCCTGGCATCGTAGCAGCTCGTGGCATCAATCCCTGTCTTGACATCAGCTGAGATCCAGTTAATTTTTCACAGTGGCTGGTGCCATGCTGAGCTTTGAATATAGGAGAAAATCAGTGTGGACTCAGTGTTAGCAACTGCCAGTGATGGGACAGAGCTGGGACAGCTGACCCAAACTGGCCAAAGGGATATAGTGTCATAGGGGACTATAAGACTGGAGGGAGCTGGCTGGGGACGGGTGGGCTGTGCTGCTGGGGGCTGGTCACAGGTGGGTAAGCAGCACTGAGCAGTTTGCACTGTTGCTTTCTTTAGGTACTTCACGGATGGTTTCTGGGGGTTGTCGCTTCTCCTAACATCCAGTGTGGCTCTAACGTGGGTTTTTTTCTGAGGCGTGATTTCCCCATACAAGAAATGTGTGGTGGTCTTCTCAAGTGTACCAGTTGTCCAGCTTGTGGTGCGTGATGCTGGGTGATGCATCCGTGCAACACAACCTACTTGCATCCCTTTGTCCCTTTGTGTTATAGCAGGGTATTCCCTTTGGGGGATTGGTGCTCCATTGCCAAGGGCCCAGCATTTCCTGAAACTGCCCCTGTGGTGCAGCCTGCTTCTGGCTGGAGACAGGGAGCACACTTCTTGGAAGAGGCATGGGGCTTCTGAACCACCCTGCTGTGCTGCCAGCAGCACCCAGCAGAGATTTGGGTTACACTGTGGTGACAGGACGGATTCATTGCTTTTCTTTGGGATCGAGCACGTTTCTCTGCCGGACCTTAATTGCTGTTGAGACAGCGATTCCTCTTGCTCAAACACCTGTCAAGTTCTTGACATTAAAATTTTAAATTATAATGATGATGATAGGATGAAATAAAGAAATCACACGCTGCCTCTCACAGCCTCATTATTTCATGCTGATTAATGTTGCTGCAAACTTGCTGAAGCTGGTGAGCTGCAAGAAGCTGAGGTTTAGATTTTAAAAGCCCTGCAGAGTTTAATCAGGGGCAGTAGCCTCTCGGTAGGATTTTTGAGACCAATCTGTATTTTTCATAGCAGGATATAACAGCATTTAATTACATGGGAAGGTCTAAAGAGCCTGCAAAGAGGAAGCAACTTACTGTCAGGTTCTTCCATTTTTAAAAGCACCATTTGAGAACACAGCTGCTGGGTTGTGGGATTGCTTTCCATCTGTATGAGCTCCCCGTCAGCCCACCGTGTGCAACAACCACTTGGCTGAGGCTGTGGCTGAGGATTGCATAAGCTCTGTGCACATTCATTTTGACAATTAAATAATTTAGGGAATGTTGTATTGTAATATTAAGAGGAATGAGTCATCCTGGTGGTTGCTGTGCGGTTTGTCAGATAATACGAGAGCAGGAAGGTCACTTTATTGTATATAAAGGCAGTATTTTTAGCTATGGATTTGAGAGGCAGACTGTTCAGTGGACTGGGAACTGGTTGCAAGATTGTACCCAGAGTGCTGGTCAATGGGTCAATGTCTGGATGGAGGTCAGTGACAAGTGGTGTCCATAAGGGGTCCATACTAGGAGCAGTGTGCTCTTTAACATCTTCATCAGTGACATCAGCAGCGGGATCGAGTGCACCCTCAGCAGTTTGCAGATGACCCCAAGCTGTGTGGTGCGGTCAACACACCCGAGAGGGAGGATGCCATCCAGAGGGACCCGGAAAGGCTGAGCAGTGGGGCAGGGTGAGTCTCATGAGGTTCAAGAAAACCAAGTGCAAGGTCTTGGGGTACGGGTGGATGGTAAGCTGGACGCGAGCCAGCAGTGTGCCCCCGCAACCCAGAAAGCCAACTGCAGCTTGGCAGCGGGGTGAGGGAGGGGATCTGCCCCTCTGCTCTGCGCTATGAGACCTCACCTGGAGGACTACGTCCAGAGGTGGAGTGCTCAGCACAGGAGAGATGTGGACCCATTGGACTGCATTGAGAGGAGGGCCACAAAAATCATTCAAGGGGTGGAACGCCTCTCCTGTGAGGACAGGCTGAGAGCTGGGGTTGTGCAGCCTGGAGAAAAGAAGGCTGCGAGGTGACCTGATAGCAGCCTGTCAGTATCTAAAGGGGCTGTACGAAGGAAGGGGACAGACTCTTTAGTGGGGTCTGCTGTGACAGGATGAGAGGAAATGGTTTCAGACTAAAGGAGGGGAGATTTCAATTGGATATAAGGAAGAAGTTTTTACAATAAGGATGGTGAGGCATTGGCACAGGTTGCCCAGAGAGGTGGTGGATGCTCCATCCTTGGTGATGTTCAAGGGCAGGCTGGATGGAGCTCTGAGCACCTGATGGAGCTGTGGATGTCCCTGCTCACTGCAGGGAGTTGTATTAGGTGACCTATATAGGTCCCTTCCAGCTCAAACGATCCCATGATTCTGTGATTCATGTCCACAAAGACCTCTGCTGCAGGTTGCACAGTGCTTAAGGTTAAAAAAATAACTTGTTTAAAAGCAAGTTATAAACTCTGTAGCTTCTGAGTGACTTTTACCCACGTGACTAACCAGATTTCCTCCAGTTCCCTCTGCCTGCTGATTTACTGCATAGATGTTCCAGAAGCTAAAGTGATAAGGGAAACTTAAAGAGCTGTGCAAAGCTTTACATCTCCTTTATGTGCTAAATTCTGTCTAATAAGGGCTTGGGAACAAGAGAGGCTTAAGCTACCTGAAGACAAAAACCAATTCTGTTGTGTACCAATTGTCAAAATATCAGTGCTTTGCACCCTATAAGAAGCTAAAAGTAAGTCTGGAATGGTTCCAAGGAAACGGACATTAATTCCTTTAGGAGAGAGATGGCTGCCCAATAAACCTGAGGCCAGCAGCACTGATAAAGGAAGGCTGGCTTCATTTCCCCATTCCTTCTCACTCCATGCAGAGATTTTCATCTTAGAACACTTTGATTTGGGCAGAAAAAAAAGACCCGAAGGGAAATGCATTGTCCTTCCCTCTTCCTCACTGGATTCAGACATAAAGCTTGGAAAGTCTTCAGAACCGAAACCCCTTAATGAGATGCCCTGCTGTGCTCCTCTGAGCTGGCTGTGGTGGTGGGGGCTGACTGGCAGCCATTGCTGCCATGGCTTTGTACTGCAGGGATCTCTGGTTGGTGCAGGTAGACCTCGTTGCTGTTGATTTATCCTGCACACGTCTTTAAGGGAACTCCAAATGTCTCAGGATAACTTCAGCTTGAGAAACCACTGAGGTGTAGCGCAGAGTCCTTGGCAGCTCTTGCAGAAACCTCCCAAAGAAAGTGATTTTTTATCAGCTGATGAAGAGATGAAAGCAAATGGCAGCTACTGAGGTTTGCTGGGTAAGCCCAAGAAATATGAGATGGAGGTTTAATGGGGTCTTGACTTCGGCTTGCTAAGCCTGCTGATTAGGGTTGTAAATTAAATGCTTAAGGAAACGAACTGTTTGCTAATTAGGACACTTAATGCACGCCTTGAAAAAGACTGGTATGAAGAGTGCTGTCTGGTGTTATGCGCATCTGAACATGGGCTGCTCTTTAATCTTGGAAGTGAGCTTATATTCAGCTTGGATTTTAACAGCACTTCAGAATGTGGTAATGGAGGTGGCATATTATGACAACATTGCATTATTTGAACTGTTGACTTGAATTTACATTTATTCACTGAGATACTAAAATGAGCTGAAAGTAACAGCAAAAAAGGACTAAAGCGGTCTTGGTCAAAAAGCTGATTAGTAGAAGCAGGCCTGGTGCCAAGCAGCATCGGTTAGATTAAACAGAGACTTTATTTCAGGGAACTGTGCTGCTGCCTACAGAATATCCCATCTTCTTTCTATTTAAAAAGATACGTTGCTGTGTGACGCAGCATCACAGCAGAGGTCCCCAATGACATTTTGAACGCCGGGCAGCTGCTGCTAACAGTCAGCTTGTTATTGCTAGTCTGTGTGGTACGCTGACTGCAGCCAATGGTGGCCATACCACTGCTGGAAGAGACAGCTTCACCCAGATGCGCTGAATCTGCACTGATGATGAACCTTCTCAGTCTTTGCCATTAGTTTCTTATTGATGATGTATCTTGCCAAAGCAGTCCTGTCCTGGAAAGAGCAGCTTCTTGAATTGCTCTATAAATTTAAAACGAGTATGGAGGTCGTGCAGATTCTTGAAGGCAAAGCCAATTTTAACAGGTTTGTGTTCTCTATAAATGAGTTTGCAACTCGAGAGATCACTTCATTAGCTCTCTAATCACACAAGTGGGATGTTCTCAATGCAAACATCAGGAATTCACATAGTCGTGTACTGTTAAGTTAGTGGAAAAGTCTTCAGTAAGATCACAGGAAAGTACATGGGGTCTTAAAAGCGAGAAACTTCTCTCCTTTCCAGATGTGAGGAGAACTTCTCTCTCTTGTCCTTTCAGTACTGGCATACTGGTAAGTTGGGATGGGTCTGTCTCTGATTGTCCCTACCTGAATCCCAGCAGGTATTTTGCATAACAAACCTTGTGCCACCAGCAGTTTGCATATTCAGAAGGTACACAGGCATTCTTGCAAGTTATGCTATTAAGACCATAATTTCCCAAATGGTGGGGGGGGACAGTTATGTTGCACACCCTCTTGCTGAGAATATTGCTGTGTTCTGCCCCCCAGTGCTGTCCTGTTAATCTCCTTGGAATGAGAACCATTGCTTTCATCTGATGAGCTGTCTGGGAATCTGTTCTCAGCGTAGCTCTGATTGCCAGTAATAAAGGCAATTTGATTCTCCTCCTTGCCTCCACTGCCTATAAAATTCATTTGGAACAGATAACATTACAGTTTTACACAGACACGTTTAAAAGGCTGAAATGTTATTTCCCACAAAAAGATGAATCCACGGAATACCTTCTTGTTTTGGGTTTGAGACACTCAGCTGAGGACCCCAGGAGTGGACTTCGTGCTGCAGGCAGATTGGCACCATTCTTTTTTTTCTGTTCTGGTTTTGCATGCAGCTTCAAAATCAAATCCAGTAGGATGGATTTGCTGAACTGGTAGTGTATGTACTGCACTCACCAGTGCACTCAGCTGCATCCTGCGGCAGGCAGCATGCTGAGGCATCCATAGATATCCATAGATATCTGACATGTTATGCTGCCATCAACAGCTTTAATCTTTCATATTAACGAGGCATTGCAGTGTTTAGTAAGGTGTGAGTTATGGATATGTTTATCGTACCCATATTTTTCTGACATTTGACACTGTGTTGTAAGAGAATGCTGGGAAAGATTAAGTGCACTCCCAGGCTTGCAAATAGAATGCAAGATTTGGTGATACCTATTTGTATTGCCAGTTAAAGTTAGCTTCTGTTCCATATGTGAGCTGAATAAGGCTTAATTACATGTTTACTTTAGAGCAAGCTGTCGTGATTGCATTGCTGGGCAGTAAAGCCAGGCTCAAACTAACACATAGGTGTAGAAACAAACAATACAGTTTCAAAAGTGATGATTTTGTATTTACATGACAAATACTGAGATTTAATGTTGTAGTGCAGTGTGTGGAAAACTCAAGTTTTACCGATTGCTTATGATCGCAGGGCAAGTGAAGTGTGAGGGGGTGGCACACTACATGAGGGAGGATCTGGGCTGTATGGATGTACAGATGGCAATGACACACTTGAGAACCCCTGGGTAGAGATGAAGGAACAAGCAAATAAAGCAGATGTCGTCGTGGGAGTCTACTATAGGCCGCCCAGCCAGAATGACAGCACTGATGAACCATTCTTTAAGGAACTAAGAGATACCTCTAGATCTGCCTCCCTTCTCCTTATGGGTGACTTCAACTTCCCAGACATTAACTGGGAATACAGTACAGCTGATATAGATAGGTTCAGGAGATTCGTGAAATACTTGATGGTAGTTTCTTGGTAGAGGTACTGATGGAGCTGACTAGGCAAGGTGCCCTCTTAGGTTTGTCACTTGTAAACAGAGAGCATCGTGGGTGGAGTGGCAAGCTGTCGAGTCGAGCTGGATGCGTGCGAGTCTATGGGGCTCCATGAGTTTCATCCCAAGATACTCAAAGAGCTGGCTGATGTCATCACAAGACCTCTCTCAATTATTTTTCAACTGTCTAGGGAATCTGGAGAGGTC
>PPHD01027667.1:0-11105 GCA_002909625.1 Bambusicola thoracicus
GAGACACGCACGCCCCGCACCGCACCGCCTTCAGATCCCCCGCAGCGCCCGGCCCGGCCGCGGCCTCGGCAACAGCGCCCGCAGCCGCAGCAGCCGCCCCGCGCCCAGCCGCAGCGGCGAGGACCACATCGTACTGCGGCGGCTGGGCCGAGGGACCGGCTGAGGGGCGGGGGGAGGGACGGGGAAGCCCGAGAGGGAGGGAGGAAGGGAAAGCGGCGGAGCCCCGTCCGGCCTCTCCCTCCCCCGCTCCTCACGGCCGAGCGCCCCTCACACGGGACGCGGCGCCGTCTCACGCGGAGCGGCAGCCGGGATGCGGCGGGCGGCGGGGAGGCGACGGGGCCGTGCCGAGGCGCCCTGCCTGCCGGTGGGGGAGCGGGCTGGCGGGGGAGCGAGGGGGGAGCGGGAGGAGGATCGGCGCCGCCTCCCCGCGCGGCCGTCCTCCCGCCTCATGCGGGCAGCAGCGGCAGCATAGCAACGAACATGGCGGCTGCGCAGTCACTAGCTGGCAGCCGGCACAGCGAAGGGGAGGGAGCATGGGGGGGTGGGGCTAAGAAAACTCGCGAGAGTTTTGTCGCGCACCCGCTTTGTGATTGGCGGAGCTGCTCCGTGTGTAAGAGGGAGGGCGGGGCTGGAAGTCTGTTCAGCAAAATGATTGGATGAGTCTACCATCAATCGAGGCGGATGGTGCGGTTCTCCCGCGCTGGAGAGCGGATTGGCCGTCTGAGTTGTCAGTCACGAGTGGCGTGCCGCGGCGTGCCGCGCTGCCCGGCGCTCAGTGCTGTAAGCGCCGGTCCCGGTAGCGTCCAGTTGCCCGCGGGGCTCTGGACTGCCTTCCTGGCGGCGCGCACAGCGGGCCGTGGCGCGGAAGGAGATGGGGGGAGCGGGGCCATCCTCACGGTTTACCGCGGTGTTGGCCACCCGGCCTCACCCCGCAGCTGTTCTACAGAGCGCTGTGATCATTTATAACGCGTGTAAACGGGGTTGGTTAGAAATCTCTTTAATCTCCGTTTATTAAAGCACAGCCCTTCCCAGCTAGGCCGAGTAATGGGCACGTAGGGAATGAGTTCTGGGATTTCACAATGAAATTCCTAAATAGCAAATGCATAATAACGCTATGGGAGTTTGCATGCACTCTTCTAATTAGGAAGCTTTCTAAAATCGCATCCTTTTGAAGTTTGGAAACCTCTATGTTTCCAGCCTAAATTTGTTCCCACTCATTTCATGCCCATTTGTTCTGGTGCCAGTTCTCTCCTTTGGCTTCGGCAGCCCTCCTCTCTGCGTGCTTACCCCCACTTTATTCCTAGAAAGCAGCCGTACCCCTTTGTTTTACTCGGCTAATAATCCCAGCCGCCTCCATTCTCCAGCACTGAGGCACAGGACTGCCCCGTGGCCCTAAGCTGTATGGACTGAGGTAGCTGTAGGACCAAGCTGTATGAACCGGGCTGGAGTTTGGAGAAGGCGGACAGCAGGAATGTCAGATAACACACAGGCCGTGATGCGCTCCTCAGCACGAGACTTTCCAATGTCCGTTACTGGAAGACATAAGCTGCTGTTATTTCGACTTTATAGAAGCCCGTAAATAAAAAGGACAAAGCTTGGTATACAGACATTCGATCCAAGCTGAGCAAATTCACACGCAGATGTCACAAAGGCCCCAGAATAATGCTCGGCATCAGTAATGCCATTCCCCACCACATCCTGCTGTTCCAGCTCTGCTTGAACATTTCTGTAGTTGTACCGGCAAACCCATTGTGTTCGAATCCAGAGACATCCAGTATCCAAATTCTGCAGCTCCAATATACTGCCAGCAGCAGACAGAACACGTTATTCTGTGCATTACAGATCCTTAGCTGTAGAGTTGCCTTGGTTTCTTGCAAATTCTCCTTCATATCATGCATTTATTCACAAGTTGCATAGATATGCTTTAATCCGTTTGCACATAAGCTTCAAAGTGCACCTCTCACATTTTGGTATAATTCTTTACTCACACCTGGGTTATGGCAAATGTACTGCGGTGTTCGGTTCGAGAATAGCAATATTTTAGATGGTGTAACAGAGAAGCGACCCAAAGCACTCAGTGTAACTGCAGAACTGCAGAGTGTTTATTTAGCAAATGTAACTTCAAGCTGTAACTAAAGGGTACGTTTTGCTCATGGGGCACAAAGCGGGTGAGACGCACAGATCCTGAAGGCTGGGCGCTTCGCAGCTGTTTCCTCGCATTACCTGATTAGCCCCGCCATGCATCGCTGACACAGGGCTCCATTCAAAGTCAGTGGAAGGGTCCCGCTGCGTGCCCAGGTCAGGCCTACGCTGCAAGAGTTCTCAGTGCTTTAAAAATAGACACCAAACTAAGTTCAACTCGTGACCTTATGGCACAGATGGAGCAAAATGGCAAGGCAGGATACTTGTGTACAGACACTGCCCTCACCTTGCAATGTGGACTTCAGCCCGGGAGAACTTACTTTGCAGAATTATGACTTGTTATGTGCTAAACACTGCGTGACCACATCCCAGAATTATGAATGAAAGCAAGCAGTGTGACTCTGTCGTTGTTTATCAGAAAGAGAACACATTCCTTTCATACGTAAGAACTGCATTCAGCTCACTTCTCTTTCAGGGGCTGCTCTCACATAAAAGAGCAATTTTTTGGCTACAGTCTGCCACAAAAGCTGCCTGCTGCATAGCTGGTTCACGTGGCCACAGCTTCGTATGCACACAGATGCGTGGGGATGGATCTGTACCATCACTGCTACGTTTTGGGGGATCTGCTATCTCAATGAGTTGTAAGGCACTGCCAGTAAAACACGACACCTTAAACCACTTGCTAGAAGCTCAGCCTCACAACTCTGGTATAAAAGTAGGAACAAACAAAAGATTTCCCTTTACTTAGCAGATCTGTGGTATGTGTTTGTGCCAAACCCCTTATTACTCACCCAGGACCTGCCAACCAAGCTGCGGTAATTTATGTGAGAGAAACGCTTACGAAAAATGTGAATGGGATTTTTAATGTCTCGCTGAAATACCAAACGCAAACTGCTTTGTTGCCGCGCTGACACACTTAAACACTGCATTCAAGCAATTCAAGATGAATGACTCTCACCACAAATGGAGTTTAGCTGGGAAAGGGGCAGGAGATGAGGCACTTAATCTTAGCACTAAAAGCAAGTATGATGTATGTTTAATGGCAGATGCACTTCCTATACAGCGGGACCCTGATTCAGCACAACACCGAGGCACGCACGCCTTGCTCACTGAAACCCGAGGGGCACAGGCACAGCCCTGCAGCCAGATTGGCCAGATCCCACACGGCGCGTGCTGCTGGCGTGTGCACGGCAGGCAAGCTCCTGCTTGAACATGGCTTTGGGATCGCTGTCAGAATGCAGCAGTGTCAGAAATACCCAGAGTGCTTGCTCAGCAAAGCGCAGCATAAGCCGTGGGGACAGAATCATTTCTTGTTTGGGGCAGGGACCAACTTTCACTTCACGTTTGTGCAATACCTGGTACAACAGGGCTCCACGTGAGCTGGTACAGTGCAATGTCATTAAGCATTTGTGTTAATAAACTTGCTGCATGTATCATGCAGTTTGGAGGCTGCCTGTATTTCTCTTGGAATATAAAGTTAAGAGATAGATAAAGCCCTCTAGGAATACACTGACTAAGAATGAAAGCTGAAGGGAACATAAGTACCTATAGCACCTGGACCACTTTTTCTAAGCCTTTTTTTTTCTCCAGCCAACTCTCAAACAACTCTTTTGTCTTTAATGTGCAGCCAAGCACCAGAAAACTGCATTTCCAGATACACACTGCACGTACCTGAGCCTTTTGTGAAGGTCATCTGTACATCCACTGGTGGGATACTGGTATTTTCTGCTTCTGTCCGAAACAGGAACAGTATACACTCTGGCAAATTAAATATAAAAACCATCATAAAGGAGGCAAAAAGACATTTTGAAGCATTAAATCTTTTCCAAATAGAAACAGTAGAAGAAAAGTAGAACTGACAAAAAATGTCAATGGCCTCATACTATGGCCTGAGCAGGACTTCTGCCTCATGCTTTTTCCTTCCTATCGTGCCCTAAAATGTGGATATTGGACACGAGAAGCCCCAGTTAAACACTGCAGCGAACAAAACATTGAGTAAACACTTTTAGAACCTTAAGGAGCATTGGATCAAAGTTTTGAGATGAGATCCACAATGATCTTATTTTAGGCAAACCACTTTCATAGCTTTAAAGCCAAAAATGCCCATTTAGTTACACGTAGCCCATTTAGTTTGACTTAGCCCAAAGAACCTCACCCAGTAATTTCAGCATCAAGCCTATAACTTTGGTCTGAGCTACGTTGTGCTTTAAAATAGTTTTTGCCTTTTCTAGGTCCATCATTAAGCAACCAAGCTACCCATTGCCATTGAAGCCTCTTGGCTTTGCAACTTCTCACCATGAATTCTCGTAAGAAATGAGTAATTGTTCCCAGTTCACCTTCCCTGCATCAGATATGAATTCAATGAGGATATGATAAATGAGAATTTGTCATCTATTTTCCAGGTAGTCCTGAAGCCTGGAATATTGGAGAGGAGTGAAAGAAACACTCAGAAAGCAGAAGAGTAACGACGGGCTCAGTCTGTAAGGAATTAGCTCCATTCTGCTATTGATTTCTTTTTGTAGTTACAAATATAGTAAAAAAGAGTATCCTGAAATGAGCGGCTCAAGGATGGACGCTTACAGAAGGGGGGGAAAAATTAAAGCCTATGGTTCCAGGCTTTAATTTTTTCCCCCTTCTGTAAGTGTCTCTATTGAGAAGCCCCAGCCCTGTATCTGGCTGAACTCTAGGAAGCTTTCAGGAATTTGAGGCTGTTTTCTTTCACAGCCAGAAGTTACAGAGCAGCAACTTTAAAGAAGACAGTGCCTGTGCCCAGGTCGCTGCATTCTGCACTCAATGCTATTTACGTTTCTGTTGCTAAGATCTCCACTTCTGAGCAAAGGCTGCACCATATTCTGTAAGTTGACGCAGCCCGTGTAGATAAGGAAAACACATTCCACCTTTGTAAAGAAGCTGCTTTTGTTGGTTTTGTTTCTTTGCTCTGAAAGGAAAGTGCCACAGGGAGTTCAGGCTTCCAGATGGGCAGTTTTCATGTTTCAGCTCAGCTGCAAGTTGCATCGGGGAACCTTTTGAAAAACAGAAATACATATAGAAGAGGGGCAGAGAAAATGGCTGCCCTGTCATCTCTTCACCTTTTATTGCAAGGGATTACAAAAAATACTGTAGTGTTTGGTTTCTTTGGCCTTTCACAGGCGTCTTTACAAAAGTTTGCACAGAACTCGCTCATCTGAAACACAGAGGGACCATATGTCACCTCTCGCTGCCCGGCACATCCACTGTTGAGGTTTTGAGGCCTACATTGTCTGCCAACAGCAGGCACTGGCAAAAGGCTTTTCCCCAATGTAATCCATAGTGCAAGCCCGGCCCTAAAAGCATTGTTCTTTGCTGTAGTGTAGCGTGACGTATTTCAAAAATAAGTGTTTTTTACAAGTTAATATCTCCAAAGAGAAAAATAAAAGTGTTTATTGAGTGCTGTGGTTTGCTTTCACCTTGCATTAACGATCTCCTTGCGGCACAGAAAACTGCCAAATTTGACCTTTCCTAAGAAAGACACAAAAGAGGGCACAGCAGCAATTCAGCTAAACAAAATGTGTGCAAACTGCTTCCTGGTACACCCACGTGCTGGCCCCACTGCAAAGTAATTAAAATTGTCAAGAGAGATTTTGACCAGTTAAGTTCTTCCAGGAATGGTACAGCTCGTTCTGAACTCTCAGTTCACAGAACGCTCACTTTCTGGTTTACTGAAGTAGTCCCAGAGTTTGTGTTATAAAATAGCAAAAATTGCTAGAAGGTTTGAGCTGATTGGATGGGAATTGGCCAGACTGACTGCAATACAAAGTGCCATCGCTTACACACAATTCAGCTCTCTGCGTTTTCAAATCGGGTGAAAAAACCTGTCTGCAGATCAAGGCTGCAAAATGGTTGCATGTGCTCCTTCTTGTTTAAAAATATATATAGCCTGAAAGTAGTACGAATGGAGCACACCAGATGATGTCCTGCCTCAGAAACAGCCTGCAGAGGAGAGGACCAGAGAGCCACTGGCTGGACTGCTGCTACTTGGATATAGCCCTGAAAAGACCCTCAGCACAGGCACACGTCGGCTTCTGGGTTAGCAGGGAAATAGGCATAGAGAAGTCAGTAGTGGACTGTCAGCCCCATTGATCATAGCCTGAGTTAAAAAATGGTAATATAGCACTGTAGTGCATTCACACTGCTATCCTGCCTGTGCCTATCTCGCTCAGCCACAAAGGGACAACACACTGAGGACAGGGTGGCTCATCGCTTCATCTCTCCAGTGACACCAACAGCGAGGCTACCAATTAGTACCAGTTTTAACATGGCTTTTATCTGATCAGAACTCTCCATTCTTACAGCATCCCTCTAACGCTGCCCACAGCTCATGAAATTTGCTTATTATCTAACAATCTTAGCTTTTATGTATTGTTGTTATGAGTGGCGGCGGTACTGATGATAAGAATAATTATGATGTTTCTAGTTGCAAGAGTTGTGGGGACTTGGAAATATGAAAGTGAAAAAAAAACAAAAAAACAAAATGCAAATTAAAATGCAAATATGTTTTGTATTTCAAAATTTGGGAATAATCTCCTCTTTGAATGCTTGGCTTTGGCAAGGGTGTTGCCATGCTCTCAAGTCACCCTTGGGATAGATAAAAATGCACAAGAAGAAATTCCTCTCTACATAAACAAGTGAAAACCTGGGGTTTGTATCCTCCTGCCCCACCCCATGCCACTGACGTGCCCATGGGAGATAGTTTTTTGCTGGTGCCTGCTGCTCTTTCCTCAGTTCTCAGAAAACAGGAGTGTCCTCCTGATTGTGCAGGAGCCGCAGGGTGGGACCACCGGCAGCTCAGAGGAACAGGAAAACACCGAGTAATTAGGGACAGGCTGAAAGGCACTGCAAGAGATGCTCCCAAGAGCCTCCCTGCTCAAAGGCACTCCCTGCACCAAGACAGGAAAATAAGGACCCCCCAGCTTAGCCCTGCTGGCTGGCATCCTATAAACATGTCTGAACACTTCACCATCTTGCTTAGAAGATTCAGCAAGGACAAACACAGTAACCCTCTAATCTTGTGCTACATAGTGGTTGGTGCCACCAGGCCAACACAGATGCTTCTGTAACTGCTTGCCAATGTGCATCAGTTGTGGCACTCAGAATTCTGCAAAGAAATTGCGTCTCTGATAATTTGGGATTAATCACAGCGTTCTCTGGAGCTACCCTTAATGAGGCACATATTTACCATCCACTTTGTATTTCTGCCCAAGGCAGCACATTTCCATGCCATATCACGAAGAACTGGCTCTGCAACCCCATCATTAGTTTCCTAGCCGGATCCCTTCTGCAGCAGCAGTGCTTCCAGAGGACTCTTCACCATCAGCTGTGCCCAAGGCAGGTTTTGGTGTATGGATTTGTGCTCCTTTGTTCACTTCCCCATAAAACACTAAAGACATTACCCACACGACAAAGTCCCAATAACATCTGAATAAAGTAATTGTAAAACAAACCTCCTGTTCTTTACTCTGCCAAGTTCTTAGTTACTGAAAAATAAAGCTTTCTTTTTCTCCCCGCATACCTTCTCCCAGGACTGTGCTCGGCCATATCCCACATCCCTGACAGCTCTGCTCTGGCAGGGGTTGAGGTAGAATTCACAATACAGCAGCTTTGGGGTCTGTCCTTAGACTGGAGACAGCAGTGAGCGTGAATGCACGACAAGCAAGATTGGTGGCAGCGAACCCTGCAGCGCACAGGGTTAACAGCACGTTTCTGCTTTCATTTTTTTTCTGTTATTTACCCTTTCTCCACTAGATGCTACACTGAGACCATCAAACATTGATTGAGTCAAACAACATAAATTTGAAGACTCAGCGCAAAACAAAGCGTTTCAAAGTAAGCAGTGATAGTGTCGCTCTGTCTATACATCTGTGTGGTGCACAGATGAGAATAGCGCGTTTCCCACTAGAGTAACTGCACTGACTTTAACACAGCATCCTTCTGGGAGCTGCGTGGCAGAGGATAAAGCAAGCCTGCTGCTATGCTGTTATTACTCATGTGCAACTGTATCGGATAATTACCCAATGTATGAAAGGTTTACCAAGAGCATGCCATGAAATATAAAGTTCAGTGAACCGTATATGCCAATGCAATGAGTTTTTTTTTCCCTTTATGCTTTACCTTAGGAATCAAAAATTGTGTATCTAACTGGAAAAAAAAAAAGTACGGTAGATCCTATTTTTAATGATATTTACAGTTCAAATCCTATTGCAGATAAGCATTATTTTCCTGTCGTTATGCAAGGCTCTGACCCAGCCAGCCGGGGAAGCACTGCACGGCGTGGCTCCCACAGAGCCTGCCAGCCCCTTTCCTAAGCTGTGTTGTGCATTGTGCAATACCTGCTAGTAAACAAACTGGCATCCTCTTACCTTCTGGTGCAGGAGAGCCAGACCAGTTCTTCTGCACAGCCCTTCTCACGTGACAAAGTAAATACATCAAGGTCTGTCTTGAAGGTTCTATGTAGACAAAGCAAAATGAGGATCAGAACTGTTTCAATGATGTCTCAGGGTTGCGTTCCCATCCGGTCCTTTTTACCCCAGGCTCCTTGAGATCTGCTTGCTGCATACCACTTGCCTTAAAACACGCTATTTGGAAAGGCAATGTGTGTTACAGCTTGGTTGCTGGCACTTCTGTGTTTTTATAAAGAGGGAAAATGTGATCTGGGGAAAATTCAGTCTGACCTGGTTACGCTACAACAGCAGTGCTGTGCTTTCGTCCCAGCAAAAAATAACCCCAAAGCACGGCTTCACAACAGTGCCTATCTTGCTGTAACATTTAATTTGCCTATCTAGGCTTACTCTGGGACAACAGTTGGAATAGAGAATGATGTTTTGTTAAAGCTGAAACAGGGCTTTATAGAAGTAATTATTTACAGTTTAGGAAGCCAACATGCTGCTGTGATGAGCTTCAAAATATCTGTGATATACAGCAGACCAAGACCAGATGCTCAGCAGTCTGTCACTGAGGCCTGGCCTCCTTATTCGCCATTCACAACCTCATCTTCAGATTAGTAGAGAGAAAGGTGGATTAAGAGACAGAGCAGGGAAAATAACTGCTTTCCCCGCCCCCACCCCAACCCCCCTTTCTTCCCCATAGATTTGGTAAAGCTTAAATCAGTTTAGCCAGTGACAATACACAGCATTATTCTAAGCTATGGACTATTTACTGAGTTTCAGAGATTTGGTGGCATTCCACTTAATACTTCATGTGAGGTATGGGAGATCTAGCGAGGGTCAGGAGAGGAAGCAAGAGAACTACAGTTAGTTACACTGAGAGGCTAGCGTTAAAAATAAACATTTGTCCTCTGGCACTTATCTTACTTCTTAGTTTCTCCATCCAAAGAGCTAAAAGCAAACAAAAAGCTCAGTCATGAAGTAGGTCACAAATCTCCGAGCACTCGAACAAGAGGTCACGACCTGCATGAAATTGAGTTTGCTTTGCAATGATCCTCGGAAATCAGGGCTCTGCCATTTGAGGGATTCTGCACACCTCTGGGAATGGCACAGGGGAGCGCTGCCGAGCTCCTCAGGGATAGGACCCTGTGGGCCCATCACTAGACCTGAAATTAACTTCTGATTTTGCTGGCAGACTTGTAAGTGGTCACTGGATCAGAGGCGATTCCTGCCATTTGTCAGGAGAAACCCCAAATGTTACATGGATGCTTCTGCTCCAAATAACCATCTGCTGGAAGTGCTACACAAGAGAAAAAGCAACAGAGAGAAACATCACAACGTTAGCAATACTGCTTTGCTGGGCTTGAATAGCAATAGGAATTACTGAAAGGAAGGAACACACCTTCTGGGGCCAATTCCTTCAGCACATTCTATAATTCTGTGGTGTGGAATTACTTCTACTGTTCCTGAGGACATTCTTGCACACGATGAATGGTGCTGCCCCCAGCCATGTGCCGCAGGTACTGGGGAAATCTCACCCACCCCAAGCCCCCTCTGCAGGATGTCTGCCTGCCATTTCAGAGGCAAACGAATCCCGGGAAGGCCTGGATAAGTGATATCACTTTCAGGTAACAAGCGCAGGGAAAATGTATGCTCTCATAAAGCTTGATCCCCGATATAAAAACTCAACAGCCTTTCACCATCTGCTCTGTGTAGCACATTAAATAAAACACTGCACTGCTTTTGTGGCAACTAATCTCATTATCTCCTCCAGCCCTCCCTTTTCTGTCCCAATTCAACTGTCTTTCACTTACTGTCTTCCCGCCTCTCACTGCCTCATAAACTCCCTGAACCCTATTGTACTTTGTGCCAACATTTCCACCGCTCTTTTGAAAGGTGGCTGTTCCTATGGGTGCTCCTTCTGCTCTCCTTTCTTATGGCCCCAAGGATCCCCGTGAGGCACCTCATCCACATTTTAGGGAAAGTAAGGAATTGCCAAAGGCCAAGACTACCTCAGAATTGCTACCATCCATAGGAGAAGCATTTTACCAAAGACATTTAAAATTTGGGTAGCTGACACACCAGTTGTACTTTGAGGATTTGGAATACACCATTACACCGCAGTGGGAACTGTGAGGGGATTCACCCTGGAAAGGCCCTTTCTGAGACCACAGGTCCAGATGGCAGCAGGCTCAGCACACCAGTACAATCTGGGGACATCAGTAGAACGTGTACAGACTGAAGGCACTGGTGCTGTTATCCCAAACTGCAGGCAGCCCACTGTAACTGGGGCACTCTCATGTAAGGGGTGGCACTGGGGAAAAGAATGGCTCTGTGTCCAAAGCACAGCCCTGCCGCTGCTTCACGCATGAGGCTCAATGCAGCAGTGCCTCAGTCAGCATCAGGACCACACCTGGGCCACACGTACAACAGCTGCCAGCATGCACCAGTAATCACAGTGAACCACATGCACTTCATATGCACTTATTTTCACAGACCCACTGAATAGTTGAGGTTGACAGGGACATCTGGAGGCCATATACA
>PPHD01027669.1:0-11104 GCA_002909625.1 Bambusicola thoracicus
GGGCCAATTCTGCAACATTTCTTTGGATTTCTTTTAAGAAAACTGTTTTCTGAAGTGCTGATGCTCAAAGTCTCAGTGGTGCTTAGAAATGTGCAAGGCCAGAAGAACAGATGCACTTTGAACTTGACTACAGCTTGAATAAGTTGTATTTCTTGAACCAGACCATGTTTCACTCTTCTCCCCATTACAGTGAGAAATCTAAATATAGGTCAGTATCTGTAGGTAAAAGCTCCTATCTCATTTCCTGACTGCCCAGTCCTTTGAAGCTTTATAAATGGAAACAACCTAGACAAGCGTGTTACAGATTGACTGATGGATTTGTTTGAACAAGATGAAATTTTGAAGCAGTTGTACCACTGCATAAACCTTGCTGAGCTCAACCTCCTGAAAACTGACTTAAGCCTCAGTGGAGGAGGAAATGCTAAATAATTGTACCTTATACTGAAAATAGCTATGGACGATCTCATATATATATGTATGTGTGTATATATATTTTTGTGTGTGTGTATATATATGTGTATATATATATGTGTGTGTATATATATGTATGTATATATATATAACTTTGAAAAAAATCTTTTTGGAATCAAGTGGCTTACATAATCATGTAATCTTACCCTCTGCTCTTGTCTCATACCACACTGTGCGATGTTTAGGACAGGGAGTGCCTCTTGCTACTGATTTGTAGAAGAACTTATAATAGTGGGACTTTCTTCTTGGTAACATTGCAATGAATTATTATAACTATTTTGAATTTATGAGCATACACATGGAGTATTTCCTTCCATATGTTATTTATACAGGGCTGCTAAGTGCAGCAAAACTGCACAAATGCCCCAAAACTGGATGACTGTTGTATACAAAAAAGCTTATTCATTTAAATTGCACATATTTTGAGAGGGCTTTCGGATTCCTCTTGTCAAAAATAGCTTGGTACAGAAATGCCCACAGAAATTAGGATCAGAGGGCACTTTTAATCTCCACCTATACAAGCAACAGGGCCATGGCCTGTGCTATGGCCCTGAGGCCAATGTAGTTGAATACTTTTTCCCCTGGATGCAAAGGCTGTGTTCATAGTGACTGCTGAGACCAATCTTTGGAGTTTCAATCCCCAGGACAGTGCCCAGCACAGGACTGAGCCCTGCTGAGAACACCAAGGGGGTATCTGGGTACCAGAGCTCAAGCCTGGCCCTGGCTCTGCAGAGCTTATGATGACAGGAGTATCTTGAGTGGCTCCTGGTTCATTTCCTTACCTTCAGGCTGGATAAACTCTCCCCATTGTGAAATAAATAAATAATACTTGCCTTTCTATTCCTGAAGAACCTCTGAAGATGTTCTGTGCTCTCTTTAGGCAGCACTGTCATTTTTCTATTGCCACTGTTGGAAAATCATTTATCATGTTAAATCAAAATCTCCTTTGCTTCAATTTAAACTTATTCCCTGTGCTCACTCCACGAGATCGAGAGCACATCTACCTCATCTTTATTGATGCTTGTATTTTTTTTTAAGCTAAATACTTTTAGTTTCATTAGTCTTTACCTGTAGTAGGTTATTAAAGAAAGGACATCTTCTAGGTATTTTAATTCCAGCTGTGTTTCCCCAACTTCTGCCAAATTGGTCCAATCTCTTCTGAAGTCCAACACTTAACAGAGATCTTACTGACAGAAACTAGCAGAGTAAAGTTACTTCATGTCTCATCTAACTGACCTTTTTCTTTATGCATCCTCCTGTGATGTAGTTTTTTCTCCACAGCATGGTTCTGACTCGTGTTCCCTCTGTGATCCAGACCCCCTTGGCCCTCGCTGGTAGAACTGCTGTTAAACTTGCCTTTCCGATCATGTATTTCCACAGTTGATCACTCCAGACAAATGCAGGGTGTTTGCATTTTCTTCTATTGAATTATATCCTGTTGTATACTACATGTGAAATGATTAATTAGTTTTGTTGCTACTCTACATTCTGCTGATGTCTTCTCTTTAATGCCTGCATCTTCTATGTTCTTTGCTTACTGGATTTTGAGTGGCAACTTTGAATATCCTCAAGGTTAGAAAAGTGTGTTCAGTTAGAAAAGTATGTTTCTTGTTTAAAAAAAAAAAAAAAATTCACCCAAAAAGGCAGCTGAGCAGCAGGGTTTTGGCTCTTCATTTTGCTCTCTGCTCAAACTGTAGCTGATAGATTTCACCAAGTACCCCACTTGATGTTTTCTGCTACCTAAATTGAAATAGCTTTTAGTTTGAAAGGGCATGCACTAGGATGGCACCAATTACTTACTGCTTCTAACAATTCTGTGCTATTGATGTCACTTATAGCCAGAGAGACTGCACACAAGTATCATTCCTGCATTCCAAAATGAAGTAATCAAGGACTTGGGAAGCTTATCATATAATTCTTGTACAATGATCAAGAACATTGCCTGGTTTCAGCTGCATGTCCATCCTGTTTTTTGGATAGATTTGTGGCTTGCTCTGTATATGTGTTCTTCTACAGAATGCCTTGGGGTGACATTAGGCAAAGCAGGACTTGTTGGCACCTGAATTTCTAGGCGATTGCTTTCTGCTCAACTTGCAGATCCAAGAACCAGAGTGCCATCACCCAACACTAATGCCCAAAACAGTACAGCACGTTATATCACTCTTCTACAGGCTGGCTAAGCTATGTGGAGTAACCTATTGTCATTCTTCAATTTTTCTTCAGCGTGAGCAGAACAGATGGGAGTGCAGTGATGTGTCAGTCTGTGAGACTACTGATCCAGAATATCATTCACCTAGACATTGTCTCACTCTCTAACCTATACTTTCTTTCATGGTTTTTGTTTGTTTCCTTTCATGGACTGATACAAACACTTGATCTGTGTCACTTGTTTTCCCTCTTTATGTCTTACCAAAGGGTTAATACTTTCATGCAGGCAGAGTGGGACTCAAGGGCAAAACAATAATCAATATTACTAGATGCTATGGGATGTTAATTGTTCAGTTTTACTTCGTGGTTTGTTTTACTGCTGTTTTCTTTTTGTTGTTTGTTTGTTTCTCAAATCCTTTACTTTATTGATTCCCTACCTCCCTACTAATCCTTTCCAGGAAAGAGGAAAGCTGTCCACATGTTTCTAAATGAAAGTGACAGCTTGGGTGGTAGCACTTAGATGAACAATCATAGATTATTTGTACCAGGAATCACAGATGTTATTGAGGGCAAGTGAAAGTAAACACAGGTTGCCTACTTCTTGTTTAGTTGCCACTCATCCTCAGCATGAAATAGTTCTTTTCACTGACCATGACAGCGCAGCCTGCATACCCTATACATGACCAAACAGCACACACAGATGCTCAGAGTTGTTGTGCTTGATATTCAGGAGTTCTCTGAATTTCTGGTTGCTTTTTGAGAACCAAAGGCAGGCAGCCAGTTCTGCTAACTAGAGACCTCCTGCCTTAAAGAGTATCCTCTCTCCCTACAGCTGCAACAAGAGTGGTTTGGGCAGCAGGAGCCAGATGGTGTGTGGGCCCATGCAACCTGCTGAGATGGGCACTGCTGGTGCTGGGAAGAAAGGAGGCCCAACTCGCACACCCTGCTCAGCTCTCTCCTCTCAAATGGAAAGAGGTTGTTATTGTGCCCACCTACTTTCTAGGAAATAACATGCATATAGGTACAGATAGGTGTCCCCCTCTCCATCCTCACATAGCATTTACCTTTGTACCTGCATGTAGTAACTCATGAGCAGCCAACATTCTCCTCTTGAAACAAGCGCAGTGGTCTTCTTGAGTTTCGCTTTCAGAGTATCAGCTACAAACATGACCAAGGGGGACTAGAACAATCACTCCAGTATAAAAAATGCTGTGTCATTACTTTGTCAACAGTGAGTATTAAAATTACCTGCTTTGACCCACAGGTATTACAGCTGAGGCTTGAGCAATGAGCCAATGAACTTGACTTTAAAAGGAAGGGTGAAGAAGAAAACACAGCCCTTTGTGATGCCTTTTGTAAGAAACAGACTGAGGAGTTTTTAGTGAAGGCAAATATACTAAATAAGCTAAAAATGCAGGTGGTTTTATTTTTTTCTTTTCAGTGAGCACTGAAAGTATGGCTGCAAGAACAAAAGGTCTGCAGTGCTGGGAGGGACAGTTTAGCACAGTTAAACACAGTATCTTTGGAGTATTTAACATCACAACCAGATGAATGGTGGCTGAACATGAAAACAACATCATAGTGAGTCTGGGGAGACAAGAAAGTTGCCAATCAGAGGGAGGGGCATTAATTAGGACATGAAAAGTTAAAAAAAAAAAAAAATCACTTATAGACACAGAACCCATTAAAAGCACATAGCCCTAAGCTAAATTCAAGCAGGAGATGCAGAAATGGCAGTTATAAGCTGACTGACACACACGGGCTACCGCTGTGCTAACATCAAAGCTCAGTTCTGCAATTGTTTGTGAACAATGCAGCATTCCCAAACCACTTCTGCTTATTGATGGGGAAGATCTGGGGAAGGCGATGTGTGTGTGACCCTGTACCAGATCTGAGGGGTGAAAGCTCCTCTGAGATGAATGGGGTGTCACTGCTCATCATTGGTGAAACATTTTGCTTGTATGGGAGTAATATTAAATAACTTTGTCCAGTGTCTTCATGCTTCTCAAAGGAAGCAAGTATGGACAGGGCTGACTATCTGTCTGATGGAAACTTACAATAATTATGAAAAAGAGAAGCCCTGGGACAATGCTAGTGTGCCTAGAGCAAAGTGTCAGAGCTCACTGACAAGAATGGGATGCGGAGCTCTTACAAGGCAGGGTAGCCCATAGACAATGACAGTCTGGCATTACAAAAACAATGGAGTCAATCATTCCATATCACGAGATTCCTCAGTGACTCCTAACTCAAATATTTTTTTTAAGCAAGCCAAAGAGTACAAGCATAAAACAATTCCAGTATTCTAAGAACATACACAAGCGAATGTGCATATAAAGAAGGAAATAAGATCACCAGCTGATGTGTATATTGCAGCTGAAAGAGTTTTGTGTTGCTAAAAATCAACTAATGGTCAGCCTGAGAGTCTCATGCTCAATTCTGATTTCTTCCTAAGCACATCATCATGTAAAGCAGAAACCACCAAAACTGCATACATGTGAATCCTATAAGAGGCGAGCGATTCAGAAAAATAGCAGCTATTAAATGGAGTGAAATTTCATTATAAGGATAACTTGTGGAGAGTGGCACAAGAAAGACAGGGTCTTGGTTTTGTCCAGAGTAGTATTTGACAGCATAGAAACAAATTTGGATTTAGACTAACTGTCACTGAAGATAATAAGCCAAAACTCTGTTTCCTAAAAAGTTTGCTTAGGGAAGAACATATTAGCCACAGAAACAGGTCATCAGAAACACTGATGTCCAGCACTGACAGAAATGTCCTTGTTTGGGAAGACAGTACACCTGCTCTCCATCTCAGTTCCTGTACTGAACAGCCAGCTAACAGAGCCCAGCATGAGTCTCCTGAAGAATTAGTCTGGCTAATCCTGAATATTTGCTTTGACTACACACAGGGAAGGACCATGTATCAAGTGCATAGGAAGCAGATGCAGCTCCATCTTGCTTATGTTCACAGAGATTCCCACATCCACTCTCCAGGAAGGAAACATGGAAATGCAGGTGATGCAGGTGTTCCTCTGCCCCTGATGTTTCCTAATTCGTGTGGACTGCTCCCTACTGACCACAAGCCTCTCACTCTTCATTTCACCCAACATAACGCTCTTGTGTGAGAGACCTGCACATGATCACATGGAGAAAGCACAATGTGTCAGTGGCACCCTGTTTTAGCTTCCCTTCAGTTTTACAGATCAACCACTAGCTTCAAATGGAATGCAGTACCAGGATGCTGATCTAGCTGCTGGAAGGTGCTCACCTGTAAATCCTGATCTCTTATGTCCTGAATTAATTTCTCAAGGTAGGTCTGAAACAGAGGCTAAAGGGTTGGGAAGGATTCTTTCTTCCTCTGCCACATTGACGCATATCTTTCTTATGGGTCCATCCACGTACAGTCCCATCAGGGTACTGAGAAGTATTTGGTAGGAGACATCCGTAGCTTCTCACTCCAAGAAGCGCTCTCATAATGCCTCCAGAAACTCAGGAGTAAAGCAGAGGTTGTGCCCACTCAGGGTTGCATTGCTCATTCCCAGGATGTTAGCAGATCTAAACGTTTTTGCTCAACTTTGACTTTTAAACAACCAGATCTTTCTTTCAAATGAAGCAAGATTGTTTCAGGAAACATTCTTGGCAGTGCTTTTTGCCCTGGTTTCCTGAGGAATGCACTTTCTTTACGAACTGAATGAAAAACCAGTGGTACATAAAGCCGCCTTGTGACAATGCTGGCAGTTCTACCCGCTTCTCATCTACCCACGTTTACAAAGCACTGTGCATTATGTTAGAACTGTAATTTCAAAATGATAAACTCTAAGGACTTGCTTTCCCATCCCCAGCATCGCATTTTCTACTTCAAGTGTGCTGTGGAAGCGTTGTTTGAAGAATGGATGCCAGCTTTCAAACATCTGCAGAGATTATAATATCTTATTAATAATAGCATTGAAAGAGTCCTTCCACTAAGGCTCTCTGGATTCTCACACTGAGAGTCAATAAGAGCATGTCAGCCATCTATATGCTTGGTATTAACAACACTGCTGGCTGTACACTCGATATTGGTTACACCGGGTAACCCAAATCTCAGTATCTTCCATCCAGGTCTAATATCTGGAGCTACAGTACCAGTGCGGAACACACACAGTGCTTTTGGCTCAAGAAAAGATTCTATTATGGCAACACATTGGCTTCTCTTGCTTTATGCCTCACTGAAAATCAAGTATGATCCTTGGTGTCTTTAAAGCGTCTCGTTTTACCTTCTTTCACGTGAATCTATTTTTGCTCAGACCTTTGAACTGTAGTGAATTCCAGCAACTGGAAACAAAATCGGTCTGTAAGGATGGAAGTGTTTCTCCTCTAAATGGGAAAGTGTCAAGTTTTGTGGTTGAGAACCTCAGGCTCAGACTTCCAAGATGACACGCAGAGCCGAAGCCCCAAATTACAGGCCACTCCAAACAAAAAAAAAACTGGAAGGCACCCACTGCCCCCTTTCAAAAGCTCTTCTGCATCTTTTTGGTTTCTCTAAGAACAAACTATAGAAAATGGTGTTTTCTTACTGCATTTACCCAAGCCCAGATTTATAAGCTGGGCAGTCCTGTGCAGCTGCAGCTGCTGTCCGGGATTGCTTGTACCACGGCTGAACCCAGCGGCCAAAGCTACTGGCACCAGGTCAGAGCTGTGGGATGGGGCTCTCTCAGCTCTCCCTGCAGCCTGAGCTCCCAGCAGGGCCTCCACTGATGTCCAGCTGGTTGCCCATCTCTGAAAATCATGTGGTCTCTAAATACACACAAAGAGCATAACTTTGCGTGCTTTGCTTTGAAGAACTGGCTTTATTTTAGATGATAATTCAAAAGCAATCACAGCATTTAAGACCAATAATGAGATTTTATCTCCTGCCCGTATTAGATTATGATCTCTTTAGCAGCACAAGCTGGGTTCCACATAAGTACCCTGATGAGGCTGGGATGCCTCACGCTGCCAGCTCGGTGGTGGTGTCAAATAAAGAGAAGAGTGGAGGCTGAAAGGCTGCCGCTGCCACACAGCCTGCCATGCAGCAATATGCATTTGCCTGGGATGGCCTTGGGGCCCCAGGGCTGGACGCAGTACTCAAGGTCCCATCTGGAGTACCACACTCACGCCCAGGTCCTCCAGAACAAGAAAGTCATGTTGCTGTTGGAGCAGGTCCAGAGGAGGGCCACTAAGGTGATCGGAGGGCTGGAGATCCTCTCCTATGAAAAAAAGGCTGAGGGAGCTGACCCTATTTAGCTTGGAGAAGAAAAGGCTCTGGGAAGACCTCGTTGTGGCCTTCTTGTACTTGAGGGAAGCTTACAAGCAGGAGGTAGACTGACTTTTTACATGGTGTGATTGATAGTGATAGGACAGGGAGGAATGGCTTTAAACTAAAAGAGGGGAGATTTGGGTTAGGTGTTAGGTGGAAATTCTTTACTCAGGGGGTGGTGAGGCTCTGGCACAGGTTGCCCAGAGAAGCTGTGTGTGCCCCATCCCTGGAGGCGATCATCAGGGTTAGGTTGGATGGGGCCCTGGGCAGCCTGATCTGGTAGGTGGCAGCCCTGCCTATGGCAGGGGGGATGGAAGTGCGTGAGCTTTAAGGTTCCTTCCAGCCCAGACCATTCTGTGACTCTATGATTCTATGATTGTGTGATGCACCTGCAGGTTACATCTGATGACTTTCTGCCCTGTGCTGCCTTCACACCCTCACCAGGGTGTGCTCTGTGAGTGCTGGCCATGCTCCCCGCGGCCATGTAGACTCGTGGGGAACTGGATGCTTTCAGTCCCATGTCTGCACAGGCAGGGAGCTGGCTCCTGTCCCTTGCTGCAGCTGTTTGCTGTCGGGTCCAGCCTGGGGCCCCTAAGCAGAGCCTGCCTTAGGTCAGCTGCCTACTACTGCAAACTTGCAAAATATGCTCACAGGTGTCTCGCAGCGTGTGATGGGCCATCGTGGCTTCACTCGGAGCCTCCTGAGAGACTCGGTGCCACGCTAAATAAAACGCTGCTGCTAAATGGTGCCGTCACACCGATGCTAAATGGTGGCTTTTAGAACGACAGCCATCTTCCGATGGCTAATTGTTAGAGGAACCGCTGAGAGCTTGCAATATTTGCTTTCTATTTGGATTCACCGCCCTAAAATCACTAACCACCCCTCACCCCCGACCTCCCCCCAGCCCCCTTGCCCCGAAGAGCAGAAAACCAGCCCGTGCAGACAGGCGTGCAGATAGGCGACACCGACAACCGCAGGGCGCACGGCGGGGCAGCACGAGCGTTTTCTCGGTACAACCCCCCCCTAAAACCCACGGCCCCAGGCCCGAGGCCAGCAGCACGCAACCCGGCAGCCGGGGGGGAGGGCGGACCGCGCCGCTCCCACCCCGCCCGTGCCGCCCCTTCGCGGAGCTGCTATCCCCGCCCCGCGCCGGCACATCCCTCCCCGCGGCGGGGCCGGCCGAGCCTCCGTGCCATGCCAGCCTTTAAACGGCAGGTGCGGGGGAGCCAGCCAGACGCGGCACCGGCGGATCGGCGGTAGCGGCGGGCGCCTTTCGGCTCGGAGCGGAGCATGTCGGTGGCGACCGGAGGCAGCGAGGCGGCGGCGGCGGGCGGCGGCGGCGGCGGGGGCCGCGTCTTCTTCCAGAGCCCCCGCGGCGGAGGCTCGGGACGGGAGGACGCGGTGTCGGCGGCGGCGGTGCAGGTCCAGCAGCGACGCCACCAGCAGGGCAAAGTGACGGTGAAATACGATCGGAAGGAGCTGCGGAAGCGGCTGGTGCTGGAGGAGTGGATCGTGGAGCAGCTGGGGCAGCTCTACGGCTGCCAGGTGCGGGGAGGCGGCGCGGGCTGCCCGGCGCGGCTGCCGCAGAGCCCCCGCCCGCCGCGGGCACCGGGACCTCCCACCGCCGCCGCCGGGCGGTGTCCCCGGCGCGGAGCCCCGTCCCGCAGAGGGGCGTCCCGGGGGCGGCTGCGGCAGCGGGGGGAGGAGGGGGGGAAGGGGACGCGAGGGGGCGGCTGGCGGCGCTCCGCGTCCTGCCCTGCCCTTCCCCCGCCCGCAGCGGCGGTGGGCGCTGCCGGTGGGCTTCGGTGAGCAGACGGAGAGAAGGAAGGTCGTGAGAGGGAGAAGTGCGAGCGCCGATATGGCCGTACTTACCGTATTGAAGTCGTGAATGTCAACGCCGTCTTCGAATTTTCTTCTGTCTGGAGCGTATGCACGGGAGGGCTTTCGAGATTATTCAGAGGCATAATAACAGTTGTAAGTAAAGGAGCTTTGTCAAAGCTTCGTTGGAAATGTAGCTCTACTCCCCAAGGCATCCTATTTCCCCCCTGCCCTCTCTCCCCTATTATAAAGGCTCAGAACGTTCAGTCTGAGCTGAGGCTCGCTCGTGCCTTTCCCATCTGTAGGGTCTCATTCACCTTCATTAATATGACTTCCGCAGGAAGATTTGTGGGAGCTCTGTGTGCTTTGCAGCTCCCATCCCCAGAGCAGCATCTCATCTCTGGGCTCGAGGTGAGGCAGGGGGGAGCCTGGCAGCCCTGAGGTGAGGAGGTGAGGGCCCAAGTGACCGGGCCTTGTTAGCCAGGGTGTACGTCATACAAAGAAGCTCCCTTGCATCTCAAAATCAGTTTACCAGCAAATTTGTCAGAAGCATTTGCCCTCATCGAACTGTACGTGTGACAAGTGAAACCTTCTTAACTATTTGCATCTGAGAACCAAGGGAAGGAAAGGCATAAATGGAAACAGGTTTAAAAATGAGCAGCTGTTATTTTTGTCGTCTTGGTGCGAATTGCCTTTGCAGCCATGCGACCTGTAGGCCGTGAGGAATTCTTGGAGGTCAGAAGTACTTACATCTGTTTGCAGCTGGTGAATTAGCGTCTGCGTGTGGTGATGTGGTCAATAGCTGGCTTGTACATCTCTTGCCTCTGCTTTGAATCACATTGCTCGAAACACGAAGCCTATTTGGGCAATGTGCTTTTAACATGTGGGTGTAGTTCTTCACAAGGATGTCATGTTGGACTAAGCCAAAGTCCAGGGGAGCTATTGCTGCTCCTTGCAGCATTAAAATAACTGGTTTGTTGCGTACAAATGCCTGAAGAATACACCTTTGAGTCTTTTCCTCGCTGTTGGTGTTACCTCCAACTAAAATAGGAGGGTTCCCCGCTAAGATGGAAATAATATGTGATTGTTTGAAAGGAGTTTTATTTATTTATTTGTTTAGAGTTCCTTTTCTACTGTGTCTTTTATATGGGGGGAGAAATGGTTTGACACAACAGGTGACAATGTTTATAGCTTTGAAGACCGAGGGCAAAATGTGTAGGTCTTCTGCTCTTTGCTGTCACGCTGGAACTCTGACTGGTGTCAGCGCTGACGGCAGTATGAAAAGGTCAGGCAGTTAATATGCTGTCAAAATAAAGCTGAAGATGCATGATGAATATAGCGAGTCAAGGCGATAGGAACTTAATGGAAGATGCATTGCTGGAGTCTGCC
>PPHD01027670.1:0-11104 GCA_002909625.1 Bambusicola thoracicus
GAAAGGGTAGATAGCAGCAGGACAAGGAGGAATGATTTTAAGTTGAAAGAGGGAAGATTTAGGTTGGATGTTAGGGGGAAATTCTTTACAAGGAGAGTGGTGAAGTGCTGGAACAGGCTGCCCAGAGAGGTTGTGGATGTCCGTTCCTAGAGGTGTTCAAGGCCAGGTTGGACAAGGCCCTGGGCAACCTGATCTAGTAAATGGGGTGTTTGGTGGCCCTGCCCGGCAGGGGGGTTGGAGATTCATGATCCTTGAGGTCCCTTCCAACCCAGGTCATTCTGTGATTCTGTGATTCTGTGACAATGAAAAAAATTTATCTGTGCAGGAGATAGTTTACATCCAAGTTAGCACCCAAGTTTACACTGGCCATAACACAATATTTTTTAAGAAATTTTTAAGTGATATTCTAGTTTTGTAGTGAATTTAATCTTGAATATCACAGTACTTGAATAGACCAAATTATTATTATTACAATCCCTCAGTGGATTCCCTGTCTAAACTTCATTTTAAAACATCTCTGGTAAAGAGTAATTTACCATACATATTTCCATTAACCTACATTATTTATGAGAAAGGGAAAGGTTGTCAGTTTCTAAGCTGATATAAATGTGTCCTTTGGGTCTTCATCCATTGACTGTCAACTTCAAGACCAGAAAGAAACAATGGCAGGTCAAAAAGAATTGGTGACATGAACAGATCAAACAACAAAGACAATGGTTTTAACACCAGAATACTTAATGAAACTGGGTTGGGCAAGATTACAAGGTTGGAAAACAGAAAATACTATTTGTTAAGATGTAAACAAAGAAAGCCTTGGGCAAGAGATACAATATTTTAAGGAGGAGATAAATTCTGGAAATGCTAGAAATAAAGCTAGAACGAATTGGAAAAGTTTTCAATTGAGGGTAAAAAGAACATCAGCACTAAGTTCTAATAAGAATACAAGGTAGTGTTTACAAGGATTTGTTCTGGCTGAAATGTTTCACACTAGTGCTTGTTTTGAAATTTCAATTAAAAAAAAAAAGTCAAAATTTCATATTAGATGAAAATTCAATTTCATAACCAGCTCGAATGAAGACTGTAGTATTGATAGTCAAGATAGAACATACCGGCTTAGAAAGCAGACAATAGAATCACAAAATTATTAAGGTTAGAAAAGATCAATACAATCACCCAATTCAGCCAACAACCCATCTCTCCATGCCCACTAAGCATGTCCCTCAGTACCACATCTTCACAGTTCTTGAACATCTCCAGGGATAGTGACTCCATTGCCTCTCTGAGCAGCCTGTGCCAATACCTTCCCAGTCTTTCTGAGAAATTTTTTTCACAATAAATTTCAACTATGGCTGCCAATTGTTTATTGAACTACTTGCAATTTTTATTTTGTTGCAAGTTTTTATTGGAACTCTTCTTTCTTTTCCTCCAGGAAAAAAACAAACAAACAAACAACAAACAAAAAAACAACAACAACAACAAAAAAACCACCTAAAATTCTATTAATTTTATAAGTAGAATAAGAGAATCAATATACTGTCAAAAGGATCTGAACAATGTGTCCACACATCAAGTCCCTCTTAGTAAATTTGCAGATGACACAGAGTTGAGTGGGAGTGTTGATTTTCTTGAGATAGGAGTTCTTTCTCTGCAGAGGGATCTGCACAGGCTGGATTCATAGCCTGAGTACAATCACCTGACGTTCAAAAACAGTGAGCACCAGATACAGGTCATAACAACCCCTTGGAGCAGTTTAAGCTTGAGGAAGAGTGGCTGGAAAGCTGCCTGGTAGAAACAGACCTGGGAGCGTGGGTCAACAGCCAGCTGAACATGATCCATCAATGTGCTCAGGTGGCCAAGAAGGCTAGTGGAATTCTGGACTACATCGGAACTAGAGTAGTGATCAGGGTTAGGGAATTGGTCCTTTTCATGCAGCACTGATGAAGTTACACCTCAAATATTTCGCTCAGTTTGAGGTCCCTCATTGCATGCAACACACTGAGTTGCTCAAGTGTGTGCAGAGAAGAGCACTGAATCTAGTGAGGAGACAAGAAAACGAGTTATATACAGAACAGCTGAGGGTCTTGGGTCATTTAGTCTTGAGAAAATGAGGCTACAGGGAGAATTCATCATTCCCTGCAACAATCAGGAGGGAGTTGCAGCAATGAGATGTTGGCTTTCTCTCAGGTGGCAGGTGTAAGGACCCAAGTCAATAGCTTCAGACTGTGGCAGCAGAGATGCAGCAGTCAAAAGGAATTTCTCCACAGAGGGAGCAGTTAGGCATTGGAACAAGCTGCCCAGGGAAATCATGGTGTTGTTATCTCTGAAGTTATTTGAGACATGTAGGTGTGGTACTTAGGGGCATGCTTTAGTGAGCGACTTAATGATTTTACAGGTCTTTTCCATCCTAAATTCTGTGATTCTATGAATAATTTGGAAGACAGAAATGTTTGTTTCTAGTTCTTGAGTTAGATAAAATAGGGACAAAAATGAATCTCAGATCTTCTGTTACAGAAGATTACTCCAATGCTCAGGACATTAAGCATAATAAGGAGATTATTTCCTAACCTGACTTCACTATAAAACACATCAGGTCTAATTTTAGTATCAAACGAGAGAAAGAAAAAAAAAGAAACGTGCTGTTTTAATAGCAGAACATAGTCATAAGGATGTTTCAGGGTGATATGTGAGTGCATGGGGAAGATTTATGCTGGATATCAGGGGGAAGTTCTTTATTATGAGAGTGGTAAGGTACTGGAACAGGATGTCCAGAGAGGTTGTGGATGCCCCATCCCTGGTGGTGTTCAAGGCCACAATGAATAGGGTCCTGGGTAGCCTGGTCTAGTATTAGGTATGGAGGTTTGTGGCCCTGCATGTGGCAGGGAGTGTGGAACTTTATGATCCTTGAGGTCCCTTCCAACACAAGCCATTCTGTGATTCTATTATTCCATGTTATGCTCAGCTACACATAGTCATTTGCTTATTTTTCCTCTCCTCATAGGATGGGAGAGAGAACTGGAAAAAAACCAACAAAACAAAACAGCAACAAAGTATAACCCTTGGATTGAGAGAAAAACTGTTTACTAAGACAGAAAAGGAATAGAAAAGGAAAATAATAATAGTAATGATGATAATATAATACATATTTACACAGCAAGTGATGCACAACACAATTTCTCACCACTCAGTGACCAATTTCCAGTGAGTCACCAAGCAATGGCTGCCCCTCCAGCCAACTCCTCACAGTTTTTCAGTTTCTTTGTGTGTTTTTTTTTTTTTTTCATGGGTTGACATATGGCAGGGAATATTCCTTTGGCCAGTTCAAGTCAACTTGTCTTGGTTCTCTCTCCCTCCCAACTAGTCCTAAGGATAAGATGTGAGTCATCAGGGAAGGTGACTGCAAATCCAGTAACAGCAAATCTGATGAGAATCCCATCCAAGTCTGTGAACGGTTCTTCAGACAAAAGTTTAACAAAATCGTACCTATGTAGTCAGAAAATCCATCATTTATAGTGAAGTACAAGTGAAATGGATAATAAAAACAATTCATGAACACAATATATAATGATAGAATAAAAATATAAATGAGTATGATACCTACTTATGGGAATGTGTAGGAATGTTAGTGTTACGACACTGGCCTTAACCTCCAAAATCCTGACTTAGATCAACCAAACTCCTTTCTCCTTCAAATACTAGATTAAAATTGCCTTCTTTATGAGCTTTCCTACTGTGATCTCACCAGGTTTATACTGCTTGAAAAGTGTTACCAAGCTTAAATCTATTTAGCTATAAAATCAAAAATTTTCAGTTGTAATATTTTTCGTTACATATACTCTCATGTCTGTAGAGTATCTGACACACATATGGCATTCTATAAATGCATTAATTTACTTTGAATTGAATTAAATCCCCCCACAATTTGATATTGCAGGTTGAAGTGTTGGCTTCTGTTACTGTAAATGTAGTAGTGTTTTCAGAGAAATATCATGCACATATAACTTCTTTCCACAGTGTATTACTTCATAAGTCAACAAGCAGGAAAAAAAAAATGACTAAAGGGAAATGCAAAGAAAAAGTAAGCAGGAAAATAGAGTAGAAAGCAAGCAAAGATAAGAGTGAACAAAATACTGATAGGAAAAAAAAATGGCTGGTGAGGAAAGAGGTCAGAGAAAAAAGTGAGATGGTAAAGAGAGGACCAAACAGATGAAAAATGGATAAGGAACAAGAAATACATAAATTGAAAACAGAGAAATCAGTGGTTAAGTCAACACAGGATTCATAGAAACAAAGCAGAAACAATCTTTGAAAAAAAATTGCAGCAGTGAGACAGGATACTTAAATCTTTGGGTGGAGATGTGCATATTTCAGTATTGTTTTTCTGGCGACGACTGTCCACAGGGTGAAAAGTACACTTCTCCCTGCCTGACTTACAGAAGTGCTCTGTTTGTCTCCTCTGCTGGTCACGCTTTGGTATATGTCATTCCTTTTCTGTGTGCCTAAATCTTGACTATTCTTTCAGCCTTTTAAGAACTTCTGTGGATCTCTGCAAGCAATGAAGGTTCTAGCAAAAGCATACTGAGGACTCTGGTAAAAAAAAAAATATGCCACGTAAGAGCCCACTTATGTATAGGGCCAAAATTTTGACACAGAATTACCCTCTCTTAGCTGCCACCTCACTTTGAAGTTGCTTAATATGCTGAGCATCCGCCGATTGCCATTTGTTTCTTCATTCAGCTGCAGTTTGCTTCTTAGCTTGCCCAAACTGAGATACTGAATTATTGAATTAGTGAGCTACAAGTATTAGCTGCTGAAATACTGAATTATTGAATTAGTGAGCTACAAGCATTAGCTACTGAAGACCTTACAACAGACAGAATTCAGAAACTGAACTTTAATGTGTTAATCGCACCTGATGGGTCCAATCTGCTAGTTAACTGTTTGGAAATCACACCCAGCAAACTGGAGAAATTTGTTTCACTAAACACTGTTATAGTTGTCTCCAAATTCATTAGAAACAGAAGGTTTCTGCCCAGAATTTTTTATATAATTACACTTGGAGACAGAACATAAATAAAAAGTTGGAAACCTGGATTTAATGTCTTTCCCAATGTGTCCATGTTTGAATCTGTCTCCCTGCAACTCAAAGGCTGCCCTGAATTCAGGGCTGTAGGCTAACTGTGACAGAGGTCACAGCCCAGATATCCTGACACAACTGCTGCCATGTTGGAGACAAGCAGTGAAGATGATGACCTGGAACAGGAGGGACCCTTGACTGATAATTCTGGCATGTAAGTAGGAATATAAAATAATAGATTTCAACCCTTCTTTCAATCCTATCCAAAGAATGGATTACCTCTCCTATGAGGACAGGTTAAGAGAGGTGGAGATGTTCAGCCTTGAGAAAAGAAGGCTCTGAGGATACCTGGGGGGAGCCTTTCAGTATCTAAAGGCAGACTGTAAGAAAGAAGGGGACAGACTATTCAGCAGGATCTGTTGTGATAGGACAAGAAGAAATGGTTTCAAACTAAAGGAGGAAAGATTTAGATTGGATATAAGGAAAAAGTTTATTACATTAAGGGTGGTAAAGCACTGGGCAAGTTGTCCAGAGAGGTGGTGGATGCCCCATCCCTGGATACATTCAAGGTCAGGTTGGACAGGGCTCCATGCACCTAATATAAGAGCTATAGGTGTCCCTGCTCATTGCAGGGGAGTTAGACTAAGTGACCTTTAAGGGTCCCTTCCAACTCAAATAATTCTATGATTCTATGATTCTTCTTTGTGCTCTATTTCTATGTGTTTTAATGGTGATGTCATTAAATGTAAAATGCATAAATAGTATTATAAACAGGGTCAGTACCCATGCTTCAGTCACCTTTCCAAAATACCTCAATCACCAGATGAAGAGAAAAGAGTGAACTCCACTTTCTGCTATTAAGACTATATGGATTAACATCTAGTTTGAATTTTCTGTATGAAGAAGAAGACACTGCAGTGTCTTAGTTTTTAGCCTTTCTAGTTTATTTAATCAAATGCAATACAATGGATATGAAATGTCTTTTGTTACAAGGGCACAAAGAGATGCAGTACAGGGATGCACATCCTCCACAACATATCCATGCCACTCTCATAGAAGCAAATGGGAGTGTCAGGCTAAGAATCAGGCAGAACTGAGCCTATGGGAAATGCTTTATTTGAGAAAACTGTAATAATTGCTGACAAAATGGAGTATGAATATGTTTTATTGCTGTCTATTTAAAACATTAGATTAAAAGTAAGGCAATCTCTTAATGCCTTAGGACTAATGCCTAGGAATAGTGTGTTTAGAAATGTATATAAAGTAAAAAGTTGGTGTTGACTAAAATACATTGCCATCTGTTTCTTTGTTTCATTCCACTAGAGATTAATTGAGTTGATCTGAGTTAACAGATACTCTCAATGAAATTACATAGTGTGTTGATGAGGATTTCAAGTCAGCTACTGATTAACTTGTTAGAATGCCCAGGTGAGGTGATAATTGTTCCAGAAATCTGAATACAGAATTTTAAAATCCATTTACTGCACGCTGTTGACAGTAGTGCTGACTTAAGGATTTTTTTAAATTTGCGTAATTATTGAACAAACTTTAAAGAATTATGCCTTAAGTATGTATGTATGACATGGGCTATCTGTTTGTACCTCTATGCTTGTTTAGTTGTGCATGTACATATATGCACACATGTATATTCACTTACATAGTCCTACATATTACTACTGTTGGACTTTCGCATGTGTATGAACTGTACATTTTTCAAACTATTACACCAAGTGAGATCTTCATTATTTTAAAAAATGCTTAATTCCCTAAATAAGCTCCTTGATTCTCACCTATTTATATTTTGATCACTTCAATATACTTAAAAATCTTGCCTTGAGTTTCTTTTGAAAAAGGGTTTTGCTCCCAAGTAATTAACCTTGATGTGTATCTGAATGAGTAGATGTTATGAAACAGTGGAAATAGCAGAATTAAAGGGAAGTTAGCTAAGAGAAATCAAGGAAATTACTGTACAGACAGTGTACAACCATGGACTCTTTGTCATCAGTCAAATAATGTGAGTTTATTCCTTGCATACTGTTATCAATGTCAATGCTAGTGTTTCTAAATGGGTTGCAATTATGCCAGTTCCATCAAAGTCATCAGCGTAGAAGGCTACAGCCACGTTCAAATGCATGTTTGAAGGGGAATGTTTGGAATATGTTAGTTCTCCTTTTAAAATTAATTTTATATCTAAAATAAGATTAAAACTCCCATTTATACAGTTAGATAATTCTAGGTGAAACCATATAGTACACTGGGGTAGCATAAATCATTCTCAGCCACTCATGTCTGGGTGAAATAAAGCTATGTGAATAATATGCATTTCAGGAGAAAAGGCAAATTCCAGTTCTAAAGCATGACCATGGAAAAGGTACCCACTGCTTTATTCATTATTTTATTGGACTCAGTAATTCTGCTTCAAAACTTTATGCTCCATATAATAAAATTATATACACCTGAGCACTGGCATCTGAGTTTCCCAAGTATTTTTAAATCTCCAGAGGAAAGTCTTATGTGAACTTACAATTTCTACAATATCTTCATCTTCCTGATGAAGAACACCTAATCATACAACAGGCAATTTTTTTTCCCCTAATAGCAATATCTCATTATTGTGTTTAACCCTATCAGCACTTATGCTAAAATAATGAATAAAAAATGCACTCAACAGTTTAATATTTTCTTTGTTTCTATTCTTTCTTCTTCATTATTTTTTTAATCCCCAATACTTCAAGTCAAGCTGTGAGAAAAATCTCTTACGCCTACTATGCAATTTTATCTTAATCGAGCAAACGAAAATTATCCAAAAGCCACTGTGAAACAAAATATTTAGACAAAATTTGGACAGAACAAAATTCTTAGTACACAGAACACCTAAAGGAGTCTTATGTCCTCATTTAGTTGAAGAGTAAATACAAAGATTATCAACAAATCCTCCTTTTTAATTATTCTTATTGATTTTATTATTGCTCTTAAAATTAACCATGAAGAAATTTCTGTACATTTATGAAGAAAATCTAAGCAAATCTTACAGGTAGTCTTATACGCATATATGCTGTGATCAGTGGATCTTTGTCAGGTGGAGGCTAGCCACAAGTGGTGTCCCACAGGGATTAGTCTTGTGACTGGTGCTCTTCAACATATTTATCAATGACATAGACAATGGCATTGAGCACACGCTCAGCAAGTTTGCAGATTACACCAAGCTGAACGGTGCAGTTAGATACTAAACGAAAAGGAAGCCATCCAGATGGACCTGAACATGCTGAAGAAGTGAGCTCATGTGAACCTAATGAGGTTCAACAAGGCCAAGTTCAGGGTGCTGCACTTGGGCCAAGGCAAGCCCAAGTGTTTTTACAGGCTGGGCGAAGAACCCCTTGAGAGCAGCCCTGTGGAGAAGGACCTGGGAGTCCTGGTAGACAAGAAGCTGTACATGAGCCAACCGTGTGCGCTTGCAGCCTGGAAGACCAACTGTATTTTCGGCTGCATTAAAAAAGAGGTGGCCAGCAAGGAAAGGAAAGTGATTGTCCCCCTGTACCCAGCTCTTGTGAAACCCCATCTGGATTACTGCGTCCAGGCCTGGGGTCCCCAGTACAGGAAGGACATCGAGCTCTTGGAATGGGTCCAGAGGAAGGTCACTAAGATGATCAGAGGGCTGGAGTACCTCTCCTATAAGGAAAGGTTGAGGAAACTAGACTTGTTTAGCTTGGGGAAGAGAAGGCTCTAGGGTGACCTCTCCAGTGCTGAGTAGAGGGCATCTCTTCTACCTGCTGGCAACAGGATAGCATTCGCCTTCCTTATACTGAGGGCACATTGCTGGCTTATATCCAACTTGATGTCTACCAGGACCCCCAGGCCATTTTCTGCTTTCCAGCCAGATGCCCCCAACATGTACTGGTGTCTGGTTCCTCCTTATGTGCAAGACTTTACACTCCTCCTATTTTAACATCATAAGATTCTTGTCACTTCACTTCTCCAGTCTATTGAGGTCTTTCTGGAAAGCAGCTTGGTCCTTTGGGAACTCAGCCACTCCCCCTGTGAACTTGCTGAGGGTGCACTCTACCCCATCATTAACAAAGATATTAAACTGGTCTGGAACCAGTACTGACCTGCTAGATAGTCCTTGGCCTCCAGCTAGCAGGCTGTTCAGCCAGTTTTCTATCCACCTCACTATATGCCCATCCTGACAGTACATCAACAACTTGTCTATGAGGATCTTACAGGAGACAGCGTCAAAGACCTAACTGAAGTCCAGGTAGACAACATCTCGATTATATCAGGTTCTTAATTGGCCAGGTTTTGATTTGCAGGTAGGTAAGGTTTGGGGCTTTTTTATTGCATGACATTTCCTGATGTCATTTCTCCAAGCTGGTTTGTGTCTGTCGAAAGTGAATACAGGTCTACAAGCAGGTGTTACTTTCAGGTAATAGTGGCAGCTGGCAGCCAGAGCCTGGATTCACTTTTCAACAAGCATGTCATATTTTCATCAACTACTGTAAATGATAGAACACTCTAAAGCAAAAATACCATGAAAGAACTGATGTCTTTTCCTCAGTGTTTCATAATATAATAAAAGTAGTCTGTGTTGTTACTGTCAATCCTAATGATCCCAGAATGGGGTTTACACAAGCAGTCATTTGAAAGGTACCTGCTTTGTAGTCCAAGGAACTGATCTCTAGTCCAAGTAGTCCTCAAATAAAGGCCAACACTGATTTGAGGATATGTTAGTTAGGATTTTGTCCAGTTGGGTCCTGAAAACTTTCTGGGACGGAGATTTCACAGATTCTCTGTGCATTCTTCCCAGCATTAAATTATCTGCAGAATGGAAATGTATACTGTTGAATTCAAGAACAGCTAGCTGGACTGATATAACAAAACTTCTCTTCAGAAATTGTGTGCCAAATGCATAAATTCTGTTCCAGTTTGAAGGCTAGAAAGCGAGATCCGAGAAAAAGGGAAATGCTATCAGATCATATTCAGGACTCTGGACTGAACTGTGAAATTGAGATAGCTCAGCCTTTTTCCTGGGCAAGATGGATAGTTTTGAAAGAGTCTTAGTGGTTATGGTGGCTTGGTTTCTGTAAATTAACTTCACTTGAGAAAACTGTTAGCATTTTTTGAGTCACATTGATAATCTGCATACTAGTTCTGGCTGGGGTGTTAGCTTTCTCCACAGAAATCCTTACAGTCCTGAGTTTTGAACTTGTAAATAGCATGGTGTTGACCTTGCACCAGTGTTTCAGGTATTGCTGAACGGTGTTATGTATAGATATATAGCATATATAGCATCAAGGCTGACTCTCCACTAGGTAGGCCAATAGACTAGGAGTGGGTAAGCGTGGGATAAAGCGGGTCGTTTTATTGCTAATGAGTGGTAAAGCTCAACCATAGCTTGGGCCAGACATAAACACCCATAAGGCGTCTAGCCCTTACATGAAACCAGTTTGGGTTGTGCAGGAAAACTGCTGTGTTGTGCGAGTATACAAGGCTCTAAGCACCTACAATACACCCTTTTGTTCTGCACCAGGGAAGGAGTCCACACCTCTTTCGCCACACCCGCAAGGGAGCGTGATGCCCTCTTGTAACAGGCAAGAGGTGGAACGGGGACATTGCCGGGACGACTGACTTAAACTGACCAAAGGGACATCCCATACCATTTGATATCATGTTCAGTAATAAAAGCTGAGTAAAAGCTGAGGGGGAACTCTTTGAAAGCATTTGTCTTCCTGAATAATCACTAATCATACTAAGGCCTTGCACCCCAAGAAGTGTCCTGATGTTGGAAAGTAGACAGATAATATTTCTTTCCTTTTTCCTTCTGTTCTTTGTTTGTTTGTTTGTTTGTTTGTTTTTGCTTGTTTGTTTGTTTTTCCCTGCCATTAAACTACTATCTCAAACTTGCAAGGTTTGTTTTTTTTTTTTTTTCTCCTCCATCTCATTTTCTTCCATCCTCCATCCTACTGAAGAAGGGGACTTAAAGAGCAGCTGTGTGGTACTTAGCTGCCTATCAGTGTTAAACCACAGCAGTGT
>PPHD01027671.1:0-11104 GCA_002909625.1 Bambusicola thoracicus
ATCCTTTTGCATTCCAAACTGAAGCATTTCTCCCGCCTTTATCTCGGTTCATAACTTCAGGCACATTTTTCTTAAAGACCTCACAAGGTCTTTAAGCAAGGAATTAAAGATATTTAACATCTCATTACCAAAGATACTTGCTTCAAACAATTAAAAGATAATATCTGACTCAGAATAATATGCACCATGTAAGCTCATGCAGCTGAAACTAAGGAACCCTCAAGAATGCAGGAGGTCCAAAATACTACATATGCTTTACAGCATTCTAATTCTCATCTTTCCAACAATTCACAATACACAGGACAGAAAAGGGAAGATTCATAAGCAATCAGGAAAAACTAAAAACCAGGATTTGAAGTTTTTCTTTGCACGCCCACACATACACAGTTTACACTATGCCCCAGAGATTATAAAAACCCAACTACAGCTGTCTGAAAAACAGTACCATATATGGAAACTCAAGAAAAAAAATACACAGAAACAATGCATGTGAAACTTTTATTTTTCCGTTGATAAAACCCAAAGATTCCTCACAGCAGCAATAGATGCAGAACTTATCTGCAGAAATGATATCTTGTCTTAAACTGTTTGCATACCCAAAAATATCAAGTGCGTAGCAACTGCATATTAACACAGTACAGGCACTGCTCAGTAGTAAAACAAATTAAGTTTGTTGGTGCATCTTAATCTATCCTTCCCTTATTGTTATAGGTTTTCATAGTATTAACTATGACTGTTAATGAGTTTTCTGCTTAATTTTTTTGTTGTTGTTACAATTAAAAAGCTTTTATTAAATGCTACAATCTATATGCCCAAGTACCCTTCCCCACATTTTGTAGTGGATGACAAGCTGTATCCAAATGCTACACTTCAGAATGAGAATGCTGTGGCATTTAGTAGCTCAAGCTACACTGATGTAAGTTACCTTAGAGCAACAGAAACCACTGCTTTGTTCAGTAACACCAAGGGATACAGGTTCTAAAAAAACACATTTCTACCTCGTATCCACACCTTTGATATTGATATATATATTTCTTATATAACTCTAAAACAAATATCTACTATCTTACAATTAAATTAAACACATTCACAATTGCGCTAACTAGTGATTTTGGTCTCAGTACTTTAAACATTAGTTGTTCAATAAAAATATACAATTCAACAGCATGGTCCTATCAGTGACATGAGGCTTTTAGATAGAGGCCTATGACAGATAATAAACCATGCAATTCAGTGCTCAGTGTCATCTAACTGTTAAATATTTATACTGTATTTTCAAACTATCAGTATCTTTAAAATCCCAACTTCTATTTGCAGACTTATCATGCTTACAAACATGCAGAAAGGAAAATATGTTTCTCAATGGCCTGTAGTGATCACATTTTTTTCTTCTCCAACAAATCAATTGAAAATGCACAAACTTAATGCTGTAATTTTTAGATCCTTAACCATTTACTTTCTTCCACATACTTGATTATTTCACAACGAATTGTACTGCTCCACGTGAACAAACTAGGGAACAGTCACGTGGTCAGAACTGCACTTTTCAGTTTAAGCCTCTAAGAATCAAACTGCTAATAATCAATTAGGATGCACTCATAGCTGCCATACAAGTGAACAAACTTCAGTAGACAATCAAGTTAATTATAGATATATACCAAAAAGTGAAGCTTTTAAAATCAAGTATGCAAGTACAGCATCAAACCTGGTAGGTTCCAAGAAGTATACCTCTGCCCAGATAGTTTTTCCAAAATAGCACACCAAAAGCATGCCACCATCAACCAGTCTGGAGCAAAGACATGAAGCACTTAAACCTGGAGGCTTCTTATTACTACCCCAGCACCATTCCATATAAACTTTGAGTGATGTTGATGCTACCGTTTCTACAACCGCGAGCCCTTCAAATCAGAAGCAGTTCAATGATAAATCCCAAACAAGTTCACACCAGGGTTACTTGACATGTAGGCCTCAAAATGTTTTACTCTTACAGATGCAATGATATGTGATTTTGGAACTAACTACTTCAAGTCCTGTACAGTTACTCTGTATACATGATTACAATAAGACATTAAAACCACAAAGGAGTTATGACCATTAAAATGAACTTTTTTAAAACAGCAGAAAGTCAGGGAAATGCCTGAAATTATTTTGAAAGCATTAACATATCTTCAGTCTCTGAATATAAAAATACATATAGTCAATCCAGAACTGCAAACGCAGTTAACACCTTTCCCCCCTTAACTGCTTGAAAAAAATCAGTAAAAACAACATAAGTTACAGGAATGATTGTTGCAAATTTGTAAATGTGAGTTATTACAAAGTCATTATATGAGAACACCAATTGTACATTATTTACAGGTGAGGTAATAAAATTTCCAGAGAAATTATGATTTAGCAGAAATGTAAGAATAACGTATTCACCAAAATTTTATAAAATCTGGTAATTGTTATCAGCTACGCAGTTGGTCATGGTTACATTTCGTAGTTGATAATATAACATGTTCTTAAGAAAAGTGCCAAAATACTGCTACATAATCTTTTTTGCAAAATAATTCAGCAAGAAACTGAAGATGTTAAATGAAAAAAAAATAGGAAAGAAATGTCAGTTGTAGAAACAGGTCTTATTAAATGCATTTGAAAAACCTGTGAATTTGTTTGCATGCTTAGAAGTCTAATGCAAAAAAGATGCATAACAAGCAACATAGATACTTTTTTTAGGGTACCCTAGCTGATTTTGAAAGGACACATTCTTTTTAAACTGTAAAAAATGCAAGGAAATTGAAAAGAAAACCTTCAAAAGAAGGATGAACTGCCAAAGGCTGCAACTGGTGGCAAAAAATCCTACTGGAAGCGAGTCTCGTACTCCAGAGGTCAGCACTGGGGTCCATAGTGTTTAACAGACTCATTAATAATGGGGTGATGGGACAGAGTACACTCCCTGCAGGCCATTCTGACAGAACTTAGGAGGCTGTAGAAATGAACAATCAAGAAGCTCAACGCTTAACAAAAGAAAGTGCAAGTCTTACACCTGGAAAGGTACAATCTACACCAGCACAGGCTGGTGGCTGACCAGCTGGAAAACAGTCTTGCAGACAAAGATACCAAATTGACTGTAAGTCATTGATGTATTACTGGAGCAAAGAAGGCCAACGGCCTACTGGTCTGCAGCACGTCAAGGGAAGTGATGTTTCTCTTTCACTCAGCCTTTAGGAGACATAATTGATGTGACCACCTGCAGGTTCCCCAGTTCAAGACAGACATAGGCATACAAGATCATGTCCAGAGAAGGGTCAGAAAGTTGATTTACATGATTGGAGCATCTGACAAACAAGGAGAAGCTGAGACAACTGAGATTGTCTAGCTTGGAGAAGAAGGCTCAATGCTGTTCTTAACATGTGTAAATGCCTGATATGAAAGAAGTAAAACAAAAGAAAAAACAGACTCTTCTCAGCAGTACCCATTGACAGGACAAGAGGCAACAGCTGTAAACTATAATATAAGCAGCTCCATTTAAACAGAAAAACATCTTTTTAGCACGAGGGAGATCAAAACACTAGTACAAGTTGCCCGGAGATCTTGTGGAGTTTCCATCCTTCGAGATGCTCAAGACCCAACTTGTCACAGCCCTAAACAACCTGTGGTAGCTGACCATTCCTTGAGCAGGGGACTTGGGCTATGTGATCCCCAAGAGTGCAACCTCACTCATTCAGCAATTCTATGAAAATGACAGTAACTTATGTACCCTGGGTATTGCATTGATTGAGTCCAACCAAACTACACAACGTAAAGGGCATATATTTATTTGAAGTTACTGCATTCAATGTTAGTTTTGCTGTCTGCGTTTCGCCGATCTCATTTTTTCAAATCTTGACTCCATTTCTTCCAGGACCTTTGGTGTGTATCTTACAACCAATTTTACCTTTCCTTGGGCTGCCTTCAGTAGTTCTACTGCTTTTTCATGGTGTTCACCTTCGACACTCTGCAAAGCATAAGTCATTAAGGATCATATTAGTGAAGGCATACACTGAAAACACTTATTTCATTTTTCTGTGTCTATGTAGTAACTAAAATATTCTAGTTTCAAAACTTCACAAGAACAACATCATCCAAGCTTGAGATTTATTCTCCAGCAAATCACTAAAGAGCTATGATAAATATACTAATCAGTATTAAGAAGAACAGTGCAAAACTTCTGGCTATGCTTAAGTCTTTACATACATTTATATCACATAAGTAAGGAGACCAATAAGCAATTTTGAAATAACACTCAAAAATCAACAACTTCAGAACACTTTGTATTTTAATCTGAGATGGCTTTTTTTCTATAGTTATGCACTTCATATTTTATAGTCATCCTCAGTTTGCCTAATAAGCTACTTCAAATTATCTTGCATTTAGCTAAGGACAAGACCCCACAGACAACTGCAAGATAGCTGCCTTTTTGATGTTATCCTATGCTACGACAAAGCAAAACACTGTCTACTGGACACCTGCAAGAGAACATTTACCAGGCAGTGCGTTGTTTATCTCAGCACTCTGTACGTGTCTTATCTTAAGTGCAAGGTACTCAAATTAACTTCCTGTAAACTCAATAAGAACTACCTAGCCCCATGCCCTCTCCCCCCAGCAAGACAGAACAGATTAAAAAAAAAACAAACAACCCTTTTCTAAACCAACTCTCAGGATTTATTACTAGATTCATCTGATTATAACATTTAAGCTACAATTCTCAGCAACTTCATCCAAATATACATTCCTAGATAGCACACATTTTATCAGCACTTATTTCTCCCAAACTTATCAAACAAGAATGGGACTACCCCAAGCCTACCTCCCACTGGTGCTATTAGAAGCTAGAAGGCAGGTGATGTACCTGTTGATTGGAGGGTTTCCCCGTTACTACAAAGTTACTTACAGAAAGAAAGACAACAGTTAAAAAAAAAAAACCCAGGTTATTTCTCTTCTATCAGACTCAGACAACACATACATTTGAATGTTTTCATGTTTGTTATTCAAGTGGATGTGGTGGTTGTTCCCATAAAAAACTAGTATTAAAATGTTTGTGAAGTTTTAGTGTTAACAATGCCAAAGCACATAAAATTCTCAAGTACACCTAAAATCTCCCACTGTGAAAAGAACAAAAAAAACACCACCACCACAAGAAGTGTTTTAAGACACACCCATTGCCATCCTGCCTGGCAGCAGCAAATTACTTCTTAAGTGTTAAATTAGCAATTATGATTACATGTATTGAGAGGACAGTAATTAATCTGCAAACATCATAAGTTTCGTTCTCTGAGCCTGCTTTCTTGCAATATTTTATTCATTTACTATAGTTTTACAATAGCTACATATATTTATACGTGTATGCACACAGATGCAGCCGTTGTTAGCTGGGATTACTTCAAATGATCAGAGTGCTTTGGGGGGTGTTGTTTCTGCTTTGTGATGGTCTGTAGGTGAGGAAGGCTTCCTGTGGAAACAGCTGACCTGTCCCTTGATACTTTCAAATACTAGGAAGGCTAGGCCAAGAATAGTTGCGCTGCAAAGGACATGATTACTCTTACATCTCCCACATAATACTCAGGAGCCAAGCATGATAGAGCTCTTTGCCAGCAGGCACCTCCCAGAGTAGCAAGAACCAGCAAGTCTTGATTCCTTTCATACATCAAAAAACCACTCAGGCTAAGGAGTGTAAGATTTAGTTCAAATCTCAGTATTAAAATAAAACTGAGTTTGCAGATTTAGTTGCGAGAACATAAATGCTAAGCATATGATGGAAGCATCTATAAATAAATCCAGAAGTTTGAGAGATTAGTATGCATTTGACAAGCAGCTCCTGTAAATCAAAGCCTGCCCATAGCCTTCTCTTCCCAGTCTTTCTGTTTTTCTTTTTGTATTGCAACTCAGCAGAAGAGGATACCTCTTAAAAATAATTAGCTACAATGTCACTTCAGACACGTACTCCTTAAAATATAAATCTTTGTTTTGAAGCTTATAGCACTTAAGATAACTGAAGATGACACCACCTTTTTTTTTCCATCTTACTACAGCTTTCATTTAGCAGTAGTGCTCTTACTGGGATAATGATGTCAAAGAGCCCTTGCTCAGTCTACAATAACGCATCATAATTTACTACTTACCTTAGAAGCTGCAGAAAACTAAGTTAAAATCTACATCAAACTTAATAAAACAGGAAGCCATAATGGCAGTTTAATACTATTTCAGAACACAACACCTACCAGACTTACACAACAACTCAGAATCTGAAATGTTGACATAAATAGTGACATTCCCAGTTGAAAAGTATAACCAAAGCATAATCCAAGAACACTCACTGCACAGAATTAGGTTCATAAACCTACAGAAGATGTTCTTCAGAGAACAAAAAGAAGCAGTTTTACTAGGATCAAAAGACAACATCAAGCTTGTGTCATGTATATTCTACGTATGCCCCCAAGTGGAGACAAGTAGTTACTGCTAAAGAAAGTGAAAATCAATTCCTACCACTCCATTTACAGAAAGAAGCTGGTCTCCACGTTTCAGGCCTCCGTGCCTATCAGCTATACCACCAGGGATAATTCGGGAGATATAGATTGGAGAATTTTGTTCTTTGCCTCCCATGATGTTGAATCCAAGACCTTCTTCGGTTTTTGGCAGTTCAACCACTCTGGGATGCGAATGACCTTCACTAGCAGCAAATGCAGCTACAGTGGCCTGTAGGAAATAAGATCTTCCTATTTACGTGAATATAAACTCCTTAGCTTGACACAGTGAGCAGCTTGAAAAAATATTTTTATCTCAAAGTGCTAAAATATTAAGACAAATCAGATTAATTTCCTAGACAACGTTAATATAAAAATATAGAACTCAAAGAATAAAATATAAATGGAAGGAGCTTAAAAATAATGTCTTTTGTTATACTTTTTAATGACCTCATATGCTTATCCATTGGATCAAACATCTAGACAATACACTTCTGAGTTTTAAATACCTTTCCTCTGCTTCTAAAGTAACAAACTACTGCATGTTACTCTTGGCGTTTACCTTCGCTGTTGCATTAGCTCTCACTTCCGGGCTACTGCTGATATCCACAGTTTCATACACATGTTCATACACCTTTAAAGACAAGACAACTTAAGTAAGCATGGTGGAAAGTTATTTTTCTGCTTAGGTAACGTAACAATCAGTTACAACTTAAAATTGCATAAATAAAAAAAAAAAAACACCTCTAACAAATGATTCCCTGATGCACTGCAAGGTGCTAAGTAAGAATCTATCATACTATGAAGAAGTAACTCTCTCAGTATCTTTACTGCTCAGTTAAACTGCACACATTCTAGGCCTCAACCCAAATCCTCTTCCTTGGTAAACATACAGACCTCACCATGACATTTGACAGCAGATATGGGTGACTACCTTCTCATATTTGATTCAATCTGGGACTTTTCCATAAGAATGGATGAAAAATTATACAAGTGGCTCTTCAAAGCTCACCCAACAATCACGCCCTCCCCTTAAAATCTGTATTTTCCTTCACCAGATGCAACTGACTGAATATCTAAAGAAAAGAAAGGCTACTGAAAACACAAAGGCCATAAGGATACTAATGCTAAGTGGGTAAGTGATAGTTAACCTAATAAACACAGTCCTTCATAAGATGAAAACATCAAGAGGACATCTATGTCTACAAACAGATCTTGCAAATCATTGCAAGTGTTATCAGCAGTGGTAGCACCATCACCACCACCAACAGGAGAACGCATTCAATCATCTCAAATCTCTGAAAGAGCATCAGGAACGAAGATGAGGTGTGCAAAGCTATGATGCCAATCTAGCTTAAAAGAAGAGGCAACTTATACTTTGCCCATTCTTACCAGCCAACAGGATATTAGTTGCCAGCAAGGTAAAACTCTCAAAATAACCTCCAAGGAGCAATTCGTTTCTAAGCCATTATTTAATACAATACACCTATACAACCCTAAATTGTTTTCTTCTCAACTTGTAAAAAATATCTTCTTCTATTAAGCTTCATAAGTCAAATTCAGTTTAATAAAGAAAAAAAGTGTTATCACATTGAACATTTTTAGAAGTACCACTTTTAATGCAAGCTAATTGTTTACACAGTTAACTTACCTCCCTTACAGCATTACAGAATTCACTTTGAAGGACCCTTTGCAAAGCCTGTAGTTTCTGTGGTGGAACTTCTCCACTTCTCTGTAATTTTTCCAGCAACTCAATTGCTCTGCAGATATCTGCAGAAAAAAATAAAGCACTCATAATAAAGAAAGCCTGAAAAGATCCTACCAGTGGTTTTTTTTTTTTTTTTAAACTAAGTTAATGCAGTAGTCTGTGTGCTTATATACACCTTAGAATTCTATTAGTTTCATTTTTTCCATACCACTATGTATCAATAAAATACTACACTAAAGCACCTTATTTTCAGAAACACACCAATGCACCCCTTTGAATATCTGAGGCACCACAACCACATCTGTATTTTAAATAATTTCATTTTTCCTTGAAATCAGGCTGAAATATTTCTTTGATAATAAATACTAGCAATGTTTTGCATGCATAAAACTTCATAATTTATGTAACGCATGGCTATCATTTTGTTAAAGCCATCTATAGCATTGTCAAGCATGCTAACACTCCTTCTACATTCAAAAACTAGTTTACCAGAAATACACCCAATGCTTTCCCTACAAATAAGGCCAACTCAGGCATGAGTAGTCTGTAATTATATTAATTGGATGCCAAAGAGCAGCTGGAATCATAAAAACTTGATTAAATCTCATATCAGTTTGAAAATACTTCCTTACTTCCTCCACCTGCAGTGTGTCTAATCTATCATAGCACTAGGAAAAAGAACCCCCAAACTCCTCAATGATTGCTGCTGAGTGTTCTGTAGTCAAGAATCCCAAACCCAACATTTTTTCCCAGTTTCTTGACATTTCCTGAAAGATCACACTGTCAGTGAAACCAAAATCTCATCTGAAGAATTTGATTTCAGACCAGTACCAATCAAGATGGGCATCAAACACGACATCGAAGCTATGTGACATTCTGCAGGCAGCTCTTCAAGAGCAGAAAGTATTAATAATCCTTACTTGCATTTCTAGAGTGACCATTCTTCTGAATCACATAAGTCCTTGAACAGAAGTAGAACAGTCTCTCAGAAAAGCAGATAGACATTGTGGCATTCATTATCAAAAAGGCACACAGAAGCAGTGATTAATTTACTGCATAAATAAGGCATAGGTCATTTTAGAAGATAATGAAGCCTGGAACATGATTACATCCTAAATGCATTGCTTCCCTTTCTCCATAATTAACCTTCAGGGAATCATCTTTCACATGGAACATCTTCTGTGCTGCCATAATGCCACTAAATAGACAAGCAACAACCACAAACTTCAAGACCACAAACGCGTAAGAGAGAAGTTGTAACAACCAATGTCTATCCTGTTACGTTCTGAAATTAAGGTGCACTGACAGAAGACAACCCACAGTTCATGCTGCCAACTTCTGTAAGGTGTCAGTCATATATCACAGACACTAATAGCAGCTCATAGCGTCAATTAAAGATGGTATGACATAACTTCTTGAACTGGTCATCCACTAGCACAGTTAAAGCTGTGTTTGTATCACAGACTGAATGTAAACCATTCATCAAACAGCACCCAAATATTACAGCAGTTACACATGTTGCTTCAGATGAGAGCTCAAGCTCACCTTCATTATTTGGGAAGCATTTCCTAGTTTTTAAGATGATCAGGTATCTAAAGCAAATAGGTATCACAACTGAAACACTAGCTGTTAGTAACTCCAAGCCTACAGTATTTGCTGCATATTTGCAATTTGTACAAACAGTACAAAATGAAAAAAATGGTTTTGATTTCCTAATACACATTTGGCATTGTATTCAGCTCACAAAACGTTTGGTGAAATGAAAGATAGCATAGGTGCGATTCTTAATTTTTCTTATCTTAATTATGTATATCCATAAGTATGCTCAGTATACCCTGTTTTCAGCATCAATAGTACAACCTCTTTAATCTCATGAAGTCTCGCACTGAACAGCTTGAAGTAGAATGATCAACAAATGCAAGGAAGAAGCTGTTCACATCCTTTGGCAATAGCAGCAGTTCCAATCCTGCAACACTCCATATATTCACAAAAAGTCTGCTAAGTATGTAAATTACAATACAACTATCAAATACAGATGTTTGCAGACAAATGACTATTTCAGGCATACGACGAGCACAATTCTATACAGCAACTCTCATGGCCTGTGGTCTACGAATCATGTTAAGGTGTGATGCGTATGAAGTTACCTAACAGTTTGATTAGAACATTGTAAGAGATTTTAAAAGTGACAGAAGTCTACTAATCAAAAAAGTAGCTGCAGTAACCGGAACTCAAGAACTCCATTCACTGATTTTTCTTCTTTTATAACCTCAATGTATTCTCGATAAACTGAACATATTTCCTACCCAGGTCTCCTAAGAGCTGAATTCTTTAACTGTGCAGCCTTTTATAGCGTAAGGTAAAATTGGCTAGTTTGGGAATCAGCTGCCTTTCAGAAAGCACAGACCAAGAGCACAGAATCAGCTTGTCAAGAGGTACTGAGAATGCACATAGGTTGGACATGAAGTGGATTCCTGCTAGATGAAACTAACACAGAATATGCATTTATTTATTTTTTAAAAAGCTGTCAGATCAAAGGACTGAATTACTGATGTAAAAACCCAAAGCAGTTCTTACAACTGTGCAAAGAAAAGGAAGATGGTTGACTACCCTGCTGACACAGCCTGCTTCCTCATGAGCTATACTCAGAATTTCATCAGCTGAAAGCTGTCCTCCTCACAGAATTACCGTTACAGTATAGCCAACTGATCAAACCAAACACAGACATGAGCTCTGTTCCCATGATGGATTTCAAGAAGGAACACATATAGATAAATCCAGAGGTAAGCAATTAAAAACAAAAACACCTCATAATAAACCATCACACAACTGAAAATTTTTCCTTTAATCTTTTCAGCATTTTTAGATCAGCTCTTCAAGATTTTTTTTTTTTTTTGGGGGGTGGGGGGGA
>PPHD01027673.1:0-11103 GCA_002909625.1 Bambusicola thoracicus
CTTCCTTCCTTTTCCCAAAATCCCAGTATGATTTTCACAAAACATTTTAATGATGGACTAAAAAAAAATGTGCTGTTGTTGTTGTTTTGAGATTCTTGCAGTGAGAATCCAGAAATGTTTATATTCCTGAAAGGGTCATGTGCTGTGTCACATAATCTGGGAAAAATAACACAATGAAAATTTAAGATCTATTGGTCCACTAGTCTCTTTCTTGACCAAAGACTCCTACAGATTTTAATAGATGTCTTCACAGAATTGCGAAATCTTCCTGGTGATCAGATTTTGTTAAATATTTTTATCCTTAAATTTTGAGAATATTTCAAGAGAGGAAGAATTAAAAACATGGAAGAACGCAGTCATCCACGTCATTAGGAGGAAGTGAACAGTCACTCCTGTGCATCTTTGTTGTGCATTTCAGGCACCCTACTACTATCAGCAAACATCCATAAGGTGTTCCTGATCAATCCCAAAGACAATAGGAAAAGAAAGGAGGAGCAGTCTCCCAAGACAAACAACAGAGAAGATAGGTTCAATGCACTGGATCCCCAAGGGATGTAGCCATTATCTGATGTGCCCTATGGCTTTTCTACGTGCTTTCCTAGATCACTGGTTCATCGACTGTGTCTGAAATGTACTGCATCTCCCTCCTACACAAAGCACCATCAGTGCCAGTCAGCAGACAGGTGGCCACCAATATATGTTGCTTTGTGCTAGGCGTGGCGTAAGGAAATCATTAAAAAAACTCCTTAAAGCTCCCATGCTTTGTGTAGCTCAAGCTCCCTGTTTTGTGCCTGCCTCCCTCTGAGAGGCTGCCGATGGCAGTAGGTGTCTGAGGGGTGTGGAAGAGGATTGGCATTTTCATAAGCAGCCTTTTAGCTCTGATTACTCCTGGGTGCTATTTCTGCTGCAGAGTAAAAGCAAAGGCCTGGTTTCATCATTTAACTGACAGAGACCTTTGTGCTATAGCTGTGGCAGCAGAGGATAGAAGCAGCTATTTTTGTGTTAGAATTGATCCAGCCGCAGAAGCTGTGCAGCAACACACCAACTTTGCATCCAGCTGCCCCACCCCTCCCATCCTCATTCATGCGCTTACAAATTTGTTAGTGCTGTCACCTATATCTTACTTCCCCCACCCCCTCTCCCCTCTCTTTAGCTCCTTAGGCAGCTCAGCTGAGCTTCACCCTCAATAGTGTCACCTGCTGCACGCTGATAGTGGCAGGAGCAGATACCACTGCAGGCAATGACATCCCTCTGTGTCAGGCGGAATCAAGTAATCAGTACACACAGAACTGTGCACAGCAGCCATCTAATTGTTTACCTTCCAATTTTTCCTGGCCTTGGGAGAAAACACTCCAAAGAGCAGCCCATCAGCTGAAGCCCTCCAGACCTGGAAGCATGCCACACACATCCAACCTGACTGCTGGGCCAGGGGCTGAGGCACAGTGCTGAGAGGAGCGGGTTCTACACGGTGGAGTTCTTCATCTCTCTTCCCTTTGTTTGGCAGTTTGTGGTTATTCTATGGCATTGCCTTCCTGAAGTGTGCTGCTGTAACTGGAATTGGCTGATGTTATGACCAGCAACAACAGCAGCACTCAGCATTTTGCATTTGTACAGTGTTTTCAGTCTGTGGAGTTTAAATGACTTCAGAATAATAGATAAAGTCAGTATCCTCACTGTGCAGGTCAGAGCTACAAAATAGCTGCAAAGCCAGGAAGAGAAAGCGTGAGAGACAGAGGGAATAGAAGGAAGGAACAGAAGAAGGAAGGAGAGGGAGAAAGAGGGGTCAAGAGGAGAGGAAAGTAGGACGGAACAAAGATGGATGAAGGTGGGAAGACCTCATCATGGCCTTCCAATACTTGAAGGGAGTGTATAAACAGGAAGGGGTATAACTGTTTACATGGGTGGATAGTGATAGGACAAGGGGGAATGGCAGTAAACTGAGACAGGGGTGGTTTAGGTTAGATATTAGGAGGAAGTTTTTCACACAGAGGGCGGTGATTTACTGGAGCAGGTTGCCCAAGGAGGTTGTGGATGCCCCTTCCCAGTGCCATCTGGAGGCATTCAAGGCCAAGCTGGATGTGCCTCTAGGCAGCCTGGTCTAGTGTTTGGCAACCCTGTACATAGCAGGGGGCTTGAAACTAGATGATCATTGTGGTCCTTTTCAACCCAGGCCATTCTATGAGTCTGTGGTTCTATGAAGCTCGGGGCCTCACTCCAAGGCAAAAGAAATGTCATGGTACTAAGGCCAGTAAATCAAGTTTTAAATGGAAGTTATACAATTCACACAGATCCACACAGATTGATGGTACGGGATTGCTGTCAAACTAGTCTGATACTCACTTTTTTATGAAGTTAGAACTTGGGCTGATAATTATATTTGCATTGGCTTCTGTGTGGCATTTGACTTGATCATGCACAACCTTATAATTAAAAATGAAAACAGCAAAAATCAGCACAATGGGTGTTAAGTAAAGCAACTGTGAGTTAATTGATTATTCAAAGCATGTAAGTGAGAAGTCATCACTAAGCAAGTATCATCTACAAGGTCTTGAGTGGATCTGCTTTTGGGTTTTGCTGTACCTTTTCTCACTGTCACAGTTCTGAAATAGACATTAAAACCTTTGTGGTTATACTTGTAGCTGATCTGAAGATTAAAGGAGCAGCTAGTAAAAAATAAAGGGATAAATGAGATTGAGTTATCTCAGCTCTCTGGTAATCAAGGTGTAAGTGAAAGCATTCTGTTTTCTTAATTTACATGACTGTGATGGCATACAATTACAAAGACTGTAGACTGTCGTCAACAGATTGTCCAAGAAATGTTTGGAGATGGACTACCCTGTGGTCAAAAGAGAAAAGGTGCTCAGGTCAGAACAGTTTAAAGCTCAGTAGTGGTTCATAGAAAGTCCACAGATGATTTGCAGTGATTTCAAAAATGTATTTAAGAATTCATGCACACACAATCCCAAACAAAAAATGGAAGCAAAAAGAAAAAATCAACAAAAAAAAAGAAAATTTGGCAAACATATCTGAAGTTTAGTTTAAATTTCTTTTTCTTTTCTTTTTCTTTTTTTTTTTTTGTAAATAACAGTTCACAGAAATGCTAAAGATCTCTTTTTTTCTTTTTTTCCCTCCGAAATCTTTGTGAATCAGTAGATTGAATGTGATTAGACACAGTAGTTATTATTGCGTTGGTTCTTACATCACAGTTGTGAACTCAGAAAGTCTGCTTAGAGAAATTAAAAAGACTCAGGACAATAGTGTAAGGATTGGAAAGCAAGCCTTATCACTAAAACTGAAGGACTTGGTTTAGTTTAACTTCCAGATTTTTGTAAATTACCAACGCTATTTTTTATTAACCAGGACTGTCAAAATTACAAGTCTTATGGGGAGCAGCTGAGGGAGCTGTGACTGTTCAGTCTGGAGAAGAGGAGGCTCAGGGGAGACCTTATTGCTCTCTATAACTACCTGAAGGAGGGTTGTGGCAAGCTGGGGGTCAGCCTCTTCTCCCATGTAACTAGCAATAGGACAAGAGGGAATGGCCTCAAGTTGCTCCAGTGGAGGTTCAGGTTGGATGCTGTGAAGAATTTCTACTCAGAAGAAATGGTTAGGTATTAGAATATTCTGTCCAGGAGAAGACTCTGTTCCTGTGGAGGTATTCAGGAAAAGGGCAGACGTAGTAATTGGGGACATGGTTTAGTGGGCATTATTGGTGGCAGGTGAACAGCTGGACTAGATAAATTTAGAGGTCTTTTCCAACCTTAATGATTCTATGATGAAAATAGTTAATGGTGTAGGGCAAGCCATACGTGGAGCAGTTTACCAAGGGTGACAGGTAAATTTCCTAGCTATGGAGATTTTTAAGTCAGTATATGATTGCTTTCTGAAACACATGCTCTCTCGTTCCATTTTGACTGTTAGGTCTGAAATAGGAGTTAGTATGATAAAAATCCTAAGAACTGAATATTGAGGGAATATCTTGTGCAATATTTTAAAACCATGAAAGCTGTCTACAACTCCGTTGAATTAGTGGCTTCTCAGCCTACGTAAACACAACAAACATGGGTGACCCCAAGAGACTGACCAAGCCCATGATGGGGCAGACAGAGCTGGGACCTCTATACCCCAAAGTGCAGTGTCTTATCCTTGACCCACTGTATCTTAGCTTTACTGTTATTGCCAATTTCTCCTTTCCTAAAGATTGAAAGCAATTCCATTTCAAATATTATTTCCAGCTGCTGCAAAGGGAACTCAGCTGGGTACTGAAGAAACAAAGGCAACTCCCATTTCTACCATATATCTTCTTTTCTAATAAATGCGTCTCCTTATTGCACCTAGAATTTCAAACACCTGTCTCTCTGAGCCTTCTTAAGATTCTACTAAACTATGTATAAAAATAATAACCTCATAAAGAAAACACAAGATGATGAAGTAGAAGAGAGTGTGGTAAAGAATTACAAATATGTGTGTTATAAAAAGTTAAACTAATCCCTTGAGCAAGAGAGGACTTGATTTTTCAAAAGTACGTCTAACTGCACTAAAGAATATGCAGTTTTAAATCTCTTCATGGCAGTCACTTTGCCAACAGACAATAAAGCTGCAGTTTAAAACTGCATTCATCTTCTGCAAAATACAGCAGAGAGCTTTCAGTGTATTTTAAACACCATTTTTTCATGTATTACCAACTACTCTAAGCATGGTGGGAGGAGAGGGTGAGAAAAGTGCCATTAAAACTTCCAGTTATCAAGAGGCCAATAAACCTCTCTCTCTCTCCCCACTTCCCCATCACTTTTTTTTTTTTTTTTTTTTTTTTTCCCCCTGGTCTCTAAGGGTGGACCTGCAGGTCTGCTCATCATTCTCTTGTTTCTTGAGCTACAGTAATGCACCTAGATGTCTTCCAGACTCACCGTTGCCCAACCTAGCCATGTCCCAGACTGGGCAGAGAAGATGCATGTCTGTCTGTGTAATAGGTGTACCTCAGTTCATAGAATCATAGAATCACAAGGTTTGAAAGGACCTACGAGATCATCTAGTCCAGCCATCCTCCCATTACCATTACAAGCCACTAAAACATATCTCGTAGCTCCTCATCCAGACACCTCTTAAACACTGCCAGGGATGGCAACTCCACCACCACCATGGGCAGGCCATTCCAGTGCCTGACCACTCTCTGAGAGAAAAAGTTTTTCCTTATGTCTAACCTAAACCTCTTGCTGCCATTTTCTCAGGTCCTATTTGTTGCCTGGGAGAAGAGGCCAAACCTCTCCTCATCACAGCCTCCCTTCAGGAAGTTGTAGAGTGCAGTGAGGTTTCCTCTGAGCTTCCTCTTCTCCAGACTGAACAATGCCAGCTCCCTCAGCTGCTCCTCATAAGACCTGGCCTCCAGAGCCCTCACCAGTTTCATTGCCCTTCTCTGGACACATTCCAGGTCCTCAATGTCTTTCTTGTAGTGAGGGGCCCAAAACTGAACACAATACTCAAGGTGCGGCCTCACCACTGCTGAGTACAGGGAGATGATGGACTCTGCTCCTGCTGGCTACACTATTTCTAATGCAGGCCAGGATGTCATCGGCCCTCTTGGCCACCTGGGTACAGCTCATGTTCAGCTGAACATGAACCAACACCCCCAGGTCCCTTTCCTCTTCAGTCATCCAGCCACTCAGCCACAAGCCTATAGCGCTGCATGGGGTTAATGTGGACAAAATGCAGGACCTGGCACTTGGCCTTGTTGAACACCTCCAGAGTCAGTGACTCCACCACCTCCCTGGGCAGCCCATTCCAGTGCCTGACCACTCTTCCAGAGTAGTAGTGTTTCCTAACGTCCATCCTGAACCTTCCCTGGTGCAGCTTGAAGCCATTCCCTCTAGTCCTATCACTAGTTACACAAGAGAAGAGGTCGAGCCACAGCTCACTGCAACCTCCCTTCAGGTAGTTATAGAGAGCAAGATCCCTCTGAAGGGCCTCCCTACCCTCAGGCAGATCAGCACCACCTCCCTACTTGGTGTCATCTGCAAACTTACTGAGGGCACACTCAATCTCTTCATCTAGGTCATTAGTAAAGATATTAAACAACATGGGCCCCAGTACCGACCCCAGGGGGACACCACTTGTAACAGGTCGCCAGATGGATTTAACTCCATTAATCACTACACACTGGACATGGCCCTCTAGCCAGTTTCTTACGCAAAGAAGGGTATACCTGTCCAGGCCATGGGCAGCCAGTTTTGCCAGGAGAATACTGTGAGAGATCGTGTTAAGGGCTTTGCTGAAGTCTAGGTAGACTACATCAACAGCCTTTCCCTTGTCTACCAGTCTGGTCACCCAGTCGTAGAAGGTGATGAGGTTGGTCAAGCACAACCTGCATCTCATGAACCTGTGCTGGCTGGGTCTGATCTCCTGGATGCCACACACATGCTGTGTGATGTCACCCAAGATGATTTGCTCCACAACTTTCCCTGGTACCGAGGTCAGGTTGACAGGCCTGTAGTTCCCCGGATCCTCCTTACGGCCCTTCTTGTAGATGGGAGTCACATTGGCAAGCCTCCAATCTTCTGGGATCTCTCCAGATTACCAGCAACACTGGTAGATGGCAGAGAGCAGCTTGAAAATCACCCCCGCCAACTCCCTCAGCACCCAAGGCTGGAGCCCATCCGGTCCCATGGACTTGTGACAATCCAGATGGAGGAGGAGCTCTCTAACTGTCTCCATCTGAATCACCAGGGGTGTATTTTGCGTAGCATCTCAGACCTCCAGATCAGGGCGTAAAGAGCCCTGAGGATAACTGATCTGCCTATGAAAGGCAGATGTAAAGAAGGTATTGAGGACCTCAGGCTTCTCCTTATCCTCAGCGGTCACATTCCCTGCTGCATCAAGTAAAGGATGGAAATTATCCTTGGTTCTTCTCTTACCACTGATATATTTGCAAAGGGATTTCTTATTCTCTTACTGCAGTGGTCAATCTGAGTTCAGGTTGGGCTTTTGCCTTCGTAATTTCCTCCCTACATACTGTAGCAAATTCCTTGCAATCTCCCCGAGTTGCCTGTCCCTTCTTTGAGAAGATATAGACTCTCTTTTTCTTCTGGAGTCTCAGCAGTAGTTCCTGGTTCATCCATGCCAGTCTTCTTCCCCTGCGGCTCACCTTATGGCATTCAGGAACAGCCTGTTCTTGTGCCTTTAAGATTTCCATCTTGAGGAGCAGCCAGGTTTCCTGGACCCCTTTACCCTTAGGGAGTGACTCCCAAGGGACCTGTGCTACAGGCATCCTGAACAGGTCAAAGTCTGCCCTCTGCAAGTTCAAGATAGCAGTTTTGCTAGTCACCCTTCTGACATCTCCAAGAATAGAGAATTCTACAATTTCATGATCATTCTGCCCTAGACAGTCCCTAGCCTTCACATCTCCCACCAGTCCTTCACTGTTAGTGAAGAGCAGGTCTAGCAGGGCACCACCCCTGGTAGGCCCTTGTACCAGCTGTGTAAGGAAGCTATCTTCCACACACTCTAGAAACCTCTTGGACTGCTTCCTCTGCACTGTATTATATTTCCAACATATATCAGGAAAGTTGAAGTCTCCTAATAGAACGAGTGCTGGCGATCACGCAACTTCCGCAAACTGCTCATACAATGCCTCATCCTTCTTGTCATCCTGATTAGGCGGTCTATAACAGATCCCCACCAAGATGTCACCCCTATAGGCCTTCCTCCTGATCCTTACCCACAAACACTCAATTATATCATTCCCAACCCCAAGCTCTTCAACATCAAAACAGTCTTTAGTATATTGGTTCCATTCACTCTTTAGACTCCGAAGAAAATGCTTATCTTCTTTTTGTGTATAAACACAGTGCTCCCTGTATCTCACAGCCTACGTCCTGTCTGAAACTTCTAAATGTCCTGGAATTACCTGAGTGTTACAGCAGGGAGGTGTTTAAAAAGAAGGAATATGCAGGATGGGAAAAAACATCCTTCACTAGGTAGCGCTGAAGTTAAGGGGCATATATGTGCTTTCCTGTGGTGTCCTGCATTTTACTGAGGTATAGGACTGTCACACTGAAGGAAATGAGTAATTTAAGAATTAAGAAGTTTATCTATCTATTTTCTGTGCTTGTTGCTATTGCAGCTGCTGAATGCCTTACAGACTACTAGAATGTATTTGTCATCAGAGTAACTCTGTGAGTTACGAAGGTCTCCTGCCACTTTTTTTTTTCCCCATAGTCAAATTTGATCTCTCATATAGTTAAAAAATAGAATAACTCATTTGACCTTTCAGTAATTAAGTTTTTGGTACTTTGTCTGTGTTCCTCACTCTACTTTCCATCATTTTCAGCAGCTCCTTGATCTGAAGCACAAAGAAGAGGCCATCTTGCCTGGGGCAAGATAATTGCTGCTTCACTGAACTGAACATTAGGCTCATGTAAAAATACAACCAAGGTGATTCATCACAACTCAAGACGCCTGCTTTCCTTAAGCCTCCTGGAGGTGGTGTATAGGCAAGGCAGCGTTACTCAGTCCTTAATGTCAAGCCTCTCCAACGCGTGATTTTCAATCTTGCTGGAAAAGAAGCATGAAAAACAAAACCAGTTTTTTCCTAATGTAATTATTATCTGAGGATATTCACACCTATTCTCTCCTCTGTATCGCCATTTCCCCCCCCAATATACACACTGAGCACATGCAAAGTAACAGTTGGAAAACTACCAAACCAAAGAAAAACCCTCATGAGTTCTCAGAAATTCTCCCTGATATTAGATGACAGTTGCATAGTGAAATATCTCACTAAGAGTGGGCAAAAGGCATGAACACATGTTAAATATTTGATACCAGGTTGTTGGACACCAACAAACCCAAATTCCTAAGTGGTCACATTTTTTACCATATGAATGCGCAGACATTTCCCTACAGCAGCATTTTTGTGCAAGTCTCACCCAGCAGCCACAAATATATGCTAGGTTAGTAGTTTCTTGTGTAAATACAGCCAACAATGATGATAATGTTTCCTCCATATGTGTATAATAAATTAGACAAGTAGTGACAATGTGGAGTCTAACAGATAACAATATAAAGATAAAAATACAAATTGCCTTATTTTGGTTATCAAGTCTCATTCCCTGGCATCAGCTATGGTAAGAACTGTGTGAACAGCTATCCTAAACTGTAGTTCAGTGGGAGTCAGTAGATTACCTCTAGAATTGTATCAAGGTGGCATGGATCTGCATTTTGGCTCACTGAGGTTCTGTTCTTCATCCCTTTCCACACCTGAATAAATCTGTGAAATTAAACTAAAGCTGTATACTTTTTCTTAGTTTCCAGTCAGAACAGCAAACCTCTGTCTTCTGCTTGAATCCTAAGCTATACTGTCCCAGAAGGCTTGAGAACTAGAACAGTGTCCTGAGCATGCAGAATAGCCGCAGAGGAAATATGAATAGTTTCTGATAAGGATTTTCATTAAAAATCATACCTCTAGTTCTGTCATGGGCTAGAAAACTGCTGAGAAAGCTTGAGCACACAGCAGTATGGTCAAGTATCCATATTTTATACATGCAATGCTTACCAGGAAAATTAAAAGTCTCCTATATAAAGCACATGCATACAGAGTTTTCCTGGAGTCTTATAAAGCTGACCTATGTTGTTCTTAATGGGTAGAAACACTGTGGAGAATATCTAAGAGGCTCTTGCTTGGATGTTCATAATCCAGTATCAGAAGACTAGAGACTGAAAAATACTTTTTTTACTGTGTGAGTTGGTCACTGTAAGAAAATACTGCTTTTCCATGGAATAGCCTCTGGGCAAGACTCCAAATGACCTAATAACTTGGTAGATTTTTTCTTATTTATAATAGCTTTATCACAGCCCTGTATGGATAGCTGATTGATCTCTACTATCTCTATGAGTTGGAAAAATAGTGTTTGTTCGGGTATATACATAGAGATGTGAGACACAGCTGCACTAGAGAGACAAAAAAAAGTACTTCACTGTCACAGTCCCTTGTACTGCACTGTCAATAATACCGATGCACTGGAGTGCCAGTATGCCTAGCTATACTCCAGAGGGCTGAGGGAGAACTACAGACATCAGATGAGATAACCAAAGCATTCATGAGGCATCTGCCAGATCATAGAATCATAGAATGGCCTGAGTTGAAAAAGACCACAATGATCACCTACTTTCAACCCCCCTCCTGTGTGCAGGGTCACCAGCCACTAGACCAGGCTGCCCTGGTCAGAGGAGATAGCCCCTAGGATGCCAAGCAGAAACGTGTACCAAAACCACATAAACATTCAGGATTACAAATTCTACTTAAGACCATAGGAATATAACTTTTCTTTTTCTAAGATGATGTAGCACTTCTTTCATTCAACACTGTTCAAAACATCCAGGTACTAGCAACTGCATTTAGTTCTACTCCCAGCAAAAATGTCCCTGTTAGTTTGGTAAGGATTGGAGAGCAATATGTAATAAGGTGGTCAGAGGAATCACCTCACCACAGTGAGCTTCCAACTCTTATTCAGATTCTTTGTTTCATACAATGACTACTTCATTAGAGTAAGGAGCAAAATCCAACACTGTGCACATTTACCTGAAAGGCATTTTTGCACACAGGAGAAAAAAGAAATGCAAGCACCTGTCCTGCAGAAAACTGTAGAACTACAGTGTTGAATAAAAACATGGAGTTCTTCATCCTAATGATGCCCTTAAGATCACGGAAGACTAGATCAAACAAAGGAACTTAAGCCATGTCTTCAGTGAGGACTACCACTCTAATGATGATCATATATAACAGTTCTTTGTCTTAACCCTATGCACATAATTGACTCTACATACCATTTAGCAACGTCATCATACTTACAATTCATCTAGTCTTATTGAATTCACAATTTTGGAGTACATTTAGGAACAAGGCTATTAACACGGGTAAGTATTAATAGGATTGGGCTGAGAACTGTCCAAGTAACCAGCCCAACTAATATTCTAAACTGGACAGATGGATAAGATATGCTTTTGGCAGCCTATCTCATTTCTCTCTCAAACAGGTCACAATTGCTTATAAAACAGGGCTTTACTGCAACATTCACTTGTGTTATTTATTTTTCCTATGCTTAGAATTTAGAA
>PPHD01027676.1:0-11103 GCA_002909625.1 Bambusicola thoracicus
AAAAAAAAAAAAAAAAAAAAAAAAAGCATGTATATGCAGAAGAAAATGAAATGAAAGATTATTTTATGAGCTTGAGATAAAGGATGTTTTAATTACTGAAAATAAAGATTCAGAAACAACATTCCAGCTGTTTACAGGGTCGTCTAAAAGTCTCTAAGGATTCTAAGGTTTTTTAATGAGGTCGTATATTTCTTTATTTATGTCTCAAATTTTCTTTATTATGAATAAGCCTATATAGATAAACATGCTATCAAAATTTCTTTGAAGAGCATTGTTTCATCTGATCTCTTATGAACACCATGCTTCACCAGAGAATACACAACCAGTTCTAAGTTTGAATTTTAGATGGATAGCCCAGATGCTCAGGGTTTAAACATGATCTCAGTTAAGAAAATCTTACCTATATGTTTTTAATTCCTCTCACACTTCATGGTGTAAGATCATTTCTAAAATTCAAAGGGTTTATAAGGATCAGAGTAATGCAGATGACAGATTGTCCCTCAGTAATCTACTATAAAACTCCTCTCATTTTCTCCTGCAGCTGATCAAACCTTAGTTACTATATGTCCTGGTTTCAGTGGAGACAGTGCTGACAGCACACCAATATTTTGGTTGCTGCTGAATTATCAGAGCACACCCAGAGCCAGGCTGGGCAACTCAGCAAAGAGTAGGGTACAGCTGGGACAGCTAGCCCAAATTACATGAAGGGTTGTTGCATACCATGTAGAAGGATATAAAACTGTGAGGAGTTAGCCACTATATGGTTGCTGCTTGAGGATTGTTTGATGTCAGTGAGGGGTGGTGAGGGGTACTGCTAGCAGAGCATTAGTCAGAAGGTGGCGAGTGGTTGCATTGTGGGTATTTATGTACATACATATTGTCATGGTTTTATGATTTTTGGTTATCAGTATTCCACATCACAACATCATGCAGTGTACTAGGAGCAAATGCTTTACCTGGAAAGAGAAGAAGAACTATGTTCCCCAAGAGCCTTTTCGGGTACTGTTATCATTCCTGCAAAGGGGAACAGATATAAGGGCGCAGGTCATCTGACTCTCTCTTCTGATGTGGTGTTCCCTGTCGGATCGGCTGCTGCTGCTGCTCCTGGCTGCACGCAAGGCTTCAGTATTAGAGTAAAGCCTTTGGCTCTTAGACAATCTTTCTCTCAAATATTTTTTATTTATATTGTATTATTGCGTGTTATCTTACATTCCAATACTATATTTAGTAAATTAGTTTGCTTCTCCTCAGATTGTTGCCGCTGTTTTTCTTAATTATTTTGAGGTCCCCTGGGTTTCCCCTCTTGGAGGCACGGATTTTGCAAAATCCATCTGCCCCACTAGTCACGGAACTGGGCCGGATCAGCCCGTAAAACATCGACACATATATATGTATATTTTCCAAATATCCAAACTGAACCTCCCCTGGCACAACTTGAGGCCATTCCTTCTAGTCCTATTATTGTTATGGAGAAGCGGCCAACCCCCACTTAGCATAGCCCCCTTTTCTGTCTTAGTAAATAGTTCTTATCTCAGCTCATTAATTTACTCTTGTATTCAGTTCTTTCCCTTGTCCCACTTAGGAGGAATGAGTGAAAAGCCGCGTAGCATTGAGCTGCTGCTGAGTTAAACCACAGCACTGTAGTAATAAATTAAGGCACCATTTTCTCAAATATGTTACATCCTATCTAGGTAGCTAGGTCCAGATTCATTCTACTTAATTTTATTTAAGTGAGATTATGGGAAACTTCCATTCCGCACAATTTCTTTTCCCTGAGTCAAAGGATGTATACAGATCACAATCAATATTTCTGAGGAAAATATTACAGCAAATTGTAATTATCAGTAGAAACAAGTTGCTAGTAATAATACATTATTATTCACAAAACACATCTACTCGCTTCTTTTACTCATGCATTCAGAATTGCAGCTCACTCTTCCACACAATAATAATAATGAGTGAATCAGAAAGGTAAAAAGTAAGAAAACTAGTGTGTTGAAATAAAGACAATTTAACAATTAAACCAACAAGGAATTCGTTCACTGCTTCCCATCAGCAGGAAATTTTTTAGTCACTTCCAGCAAAGCAGAGTTTCATTGTGCTATAATGTTACATGGTAAGACAAATGCTGTACCTCTGAATGTACCTCCTTCCTTTTTATTTCTTGACAGCTTTTATTGTTCAGCATGATGCTATGTGGTTTGGAATATCCCTGTGGCAAGGCAATGTGAGAAACTGAAAATTCTGCTCTGCACAGCACTGTTCAGCAACACATAAAACACCAGTGTCCTATCAACAGTGGTTTCATCAAAGATCAAAAAGATAACACCATATCAGCCTCTATGAAGAAAATTAGCCCTGTCTCAGCCAACAGCACAACAGTTTTGGAAATAATTTTTCTCTCCAGAACTGTGGATACTCTTTAGTTGCCATTTCCATAAAAGCAGATATGGGACATTTCTGGCAATCAAGGATATTGGATGGAGCAATGTATACGTATAGAGTAATTATGTCCTCCTGAAATTCTACCACCTTTTTGGAGTGCCTCCTTCCTTTTGTTATATGTCTGTACATATCTATCTATCTATCTATCTATATATACTATATATGTAGTCATCACTTCTCTCACTCCTAACTGAGATGCCTCAGTTACACTTCTGTAGTTGGATTGAACCCTACATAGTTCATAACAAATTACACAAGTCCTGGGACCAAAAGCTTGCTTCTGTTTTTTCTTAGATCATGACCAACATTTAAATCATGAGTCTGGTCCAAGTAACACTTTGTTTCCTGAAATTTCTTTTTTGGGGTGGGTTCTATGCTTTTCTATGCTTTTCCTTAGCAGTTAGAATGCCCATTAGCTACAAAATGGAAGCTGTTACCACACAATTGGAACAACATCAGTCTATGATATCTGATCAACACATAAAAACTTATGTGTCAAACATTAAGAACAAATATGTATGAGATTACATAGCATCCTGAATTTGCATAAGATGTTCCAGAAACACAGAGCTCTGTTGTATTAGGAGACTGGAAGTTACTGGTCCTAATTCTCTAGATAGTGCCATTCAAACAAAAAATCATCTTTCTGGTATTTGCTCTTACATTCATTTCTTTACAAGAAATGTAGAGAGTATTTCTGAATGACAAAGGTTGAAAAGTGATCAGAGAAACTTCTGTGTTTGTACAGTGCCTAATTATACCACCAAACCTTTTATACCATCATCAAACATTCCTAAAAATACTCCACTGTGAAGGTTGAAAGTATACGGAGTGTTCTGAAATTGTTTGGTATTGAAGTCTTTACTACATATTAGCTGTCACATTTTTAGAAAAAAAAAATCTTCTCTAAGTTTTAGTGTTCCTACATATCAAATCTCCTCATGTACTTCAGCGACAAGACCAACAGCTAATGTTCTGACTGGAATGTAGTATCAAAGCATCTGCTTAACATTAAGCATGAAAAATAAGTTAGCTGTATTTACTGCATTATTCCCCTTCTTAGGTGTAGGTATGTGCTTACATGTGTTACTGAACTGGGACCAAGGTCAATATCTGGTTCATTCAGACCAATCACTTTTTAAGCAACCCTAAAAAGAACATGCAACAGATCTAGAAGTTGATCAATACATACTAGACTGAGTGGCTGCAATCAAGGCCAGAAAATAAAGTTACTGAGCATTAACTAATTAATCAGCAGTGCCCCTTTGGGGACTAAAATCCTAATTGAAGCAGAACTAAAACAAGCTTGAGATAAAATACCCCTGGAGTTAGACAGATCAACTACTGAGAGAAAATCACTTTAAATAGAATCTATTCCTCATCTACCTATGAAAGCTTCTTGTTATTAATTATTTATTGAACAATCCATCTCCTTGCAATTTCTGTCCAACCACCAAGGATAACATAACTTCTATAGAGCTAACATCTGCTTGTTCAAAATTCAAAGCACTTTATCAAATAGTTATATCAACAGTATCATGATGAAAAAAAGTGTTGGAAGGACACAGAAGAAGTCTGAGAAGCTTTTTTAGAATACAAGAAAGTAAGCAGTTTTAAGCAGTTTGATAGGTTATGTTTTACTGTGGTCTACTGTGATTCCAATTTTTTCAGCCTTGCATGAAAATAGCAGCTATCTTACAGTTGTGTAAAACTGATGTTGTCAGTTCTCTGGAAATGTCTTTAGAGTTTTAAGGCATTCGTCTAACTGTTTAGAAGGGATGCAAAATTCTCTTCTGAAAACAATAGCATATCAAGTAAGAAACATTAGGTCTAGCATCCAGTTGCAAGAGGAGAATCAAACAGGGTGGCAGTGTCTAAGATTCTTGCTTTTCTTACTCAAATAAAATAGATGAATTATGAAAAACAAATTGTGGCACGTCTGAAAACACAGGATAGCATGAAGAGCAGAAAGATAAGAAACAAGTTTTGATGGGATCCAGACTCTACCATTGAAAAGTAGAATATATTCAGGGAACAATTTAAGAATCAAAAAAGACTACGATTAATAAATCATAAAATACATAGAATGCTAGTGAGGCGAGGAAAAAATGTTCAGATTCTGATATGCGAATGGTAGTGACAAGCTAAAAAAAAAAATACAACTGCAGTCTGGTAGTGGAGTAACAAGTAAAATAGACTCCCAAGTTCAAGTCCAATATACTTTTTTTAAATTGGCTTCCCAAAACACTGTTAGTAATCACATAACTTAATGCATTTTATACTCTGCTGCACATAGCAAAAAACAACATCTCGTTGAATATGACTGGAAAGTTTAATAAATGTTAGCAAAGCCAAGACTGCACCATGGCTACTAATTCTTTACAGTCATATTCAGTGAGGTGATTTTTTTTTTCTAGTGGTGCCAGAATTTGGCTCTGAAAATTATAAGAAATATCTTGTTCTGCTAGGGAATCTCTAATCATATTTTCCTTGAGAATGTGAGTAGAGTAAGATATACACTACAGAAATAAAGTGAAAATAGAAATTTCATGCCTTCAAGCTGCCCTTGAAGACCTAGCACTGGAATACCACTGCTAGTTCTAGAATGAAACAAATACAGAATTTTTAATGTTTTGAATACATTAACAAAGGATTATGAAGAAATGAATGACAGAGTAAAAAATCATTCTGGATCTGAAGAATATAAACTTTAAAAAAGCTGTGATTACATATTTGTTTTACCAATATTGCTTTGCAAATTTTTTAACATCAGATGTTGCTTTTTGGTAGAGAAGAATGTTCTTAAAAAAAGAAATATTTAAAAAAAGAAAACATGAATGCTGAATTCAAGAGTACTAATTCTGAAGTCTACTGTTTAGTCTAAGGCTTCATTTTTTGCACATGTGAGCCCTCCTTAATAAAACTTATTTTTCTGTTGTCTTCAGTAGAAGCTTTTAAGTACATTCTGCTTAATATTAATATATAAAGAACACACAACTGAATATATAAGTCAAATCATAACAAATTCTGAAACAAAGATTTACCAGCAGTTTCAAAACAAAATTATATTTCTTCATTATGTTGTTTTGGGAAAAAGTACGGTCCATACATTAATAACTGAATTTTAGCAGATCGCAAACTTAAAAAAATGTATGTTTTTATAATACATAGATTTGTGAGTGATATGAAGTCTAATAAAGGTAAAGAAATGCTATTTCAAATCCGGTGCAAAATGTGGGTTTAGTGGGTTGTATTTTATCTTATTTTATTTTATTTTATTTTATCTTATTTTATCTTATTTTATTTGTCTAGCTATTGAGGCCAAGGCCTATTTGATTTGATTTCTTTTCCTTCAATCATAGCGTATGGCATATAGAGAAAACAGTTGTAGGGTACCAAACATATGGACAAAGCAGCAAATGGCCAGATCTTATAGTACAGTGAGTTTATCCATCAAAAGGAACAAATAAATGTAAAATGCAATAAAGAAACTTCCTAAAAGTGTTAGCTATTAATTGAGATTGATGTAATATAAAAAGAAGATATAGCAGCAGCAGGGATAAAGGAGTTAAGACTAAAATGTTAGGCTCTGATACTGACACACCAGTGTTTTTGATACATAGAGATACATGGAGATGGACGTTGCTAAAAATTCACAGTGTATTTAACGCAGTAAATATATTTTCTTCTTTTTTTTCTTCTTCTTTTTTTTTTCTTTTTTTTTCGGAAGCATTTGAGCGAAACACAGTGGCCAGCAAATAGATGATTCATACTATTTGAAATACTGTCTGCAACAATGGTTGTTTTCTTCATCTACCAGTGATTTTTTTTATTGTATTCTAAATTATATGTGATCCTGAACTGTGACAATAAAAAATGAACTTAGAGACTGCAAGAAATAGAATTATCTAAATGAACAGGAAAGCATATTGCTTCATCTATGTACCTTCAATTTCCCAAGAGAGAATGAGTCTATGTTATGTATAAAGAGAATATCTAAATAAGAAGAAAATGAGAGAAAAAATATTTCAAACAATGATTACATGTGCTATATACTGCCATTCTAGATCACTGTATACTTTCCTTACTAAAAATGACACTTCAAATGTAAGTGGATAGGACACAGATGTAAGTGATGCCAATATCCTCAAAAGCATAGCTACTTTTTAGCTTCTTTCCAGATGTTATAATTTTTCAGCCACCTAAGTTTTTGACAGTGCTGAACGACTTTCATTTGCAGATCTAGTGAGAGGATTTTAGTTTCACTAGCAGCGCCAAGTGGTTCCATGGACTTGCTTAAAATTATTACACGAATAAAAACTATACAGCTGTACTACTCCCCTTTCTATCTTAAATTATGATGGAGATGGATCCAGTCCTGTCAGCCCCGCACTAGTAAACATCTTTGCTCAAGGTACCCCTATCAAGCATCTCCATTTATTTTAAACTTTCTTCCTCTTCCATCTCCACTTTCCCCTTTCTACATCTCCTTCCTTCCATTTCTCTCTTCTTCTCTCATTTCCTTTTTCCTTTCTGCCTCTCATCCTTTCCCTCTATCACTCTTATGGTTCCCCTCTCCCTCACACTATTTTACCTGATAAAATCACAAACAACATACTGCATGTAGTATGTCTTCTGAGGAAGTTCCTTGACTGAAACTCACACAGAGTCAGTAACATGCTTGGTTATGTGGTTTTTCAATTTCTTAGAACATCTTCAATCAAAACCTATCATCTGAGACATTAAAAAGCTAGGTTTGTATTCTGTTTTTATCTGACTTATAGTTGAAAAATCTCACAAGTGAAAGGAAGGAGAAATCTCCATTTGGTCTAGGTCTCATCTAGACTGGGGAATAAAAGTCTTTGAACATATGCCACATCTGCACCTTTATATTTTAAGCGTTTTGAATAAGGTAAGGAGCAAGACTGTGAAATCCTATTTTAGATATGTTCCTATCTCCACTGTGGCAACTTTCACTAATTCTCAGACATTAACTACGCTGGACAGCTGAGAGAACTGACTTCCCTTGTAACCTTCACTTTCAGCATACAGAGTGTGATTATTATTTGAAGTGTATCTTGAATTTCATTTTGTGTATATCAAATGTATTATTTCTATTTCTGATCAAGATCAATAACATGCATCATATTGTAAATGACACAAAGGATGCCTTTCCCAAAGAGTTTGCAAAATGAGCAGTAGATCAGGAAAACACAATATGCACTAAAGTGCTGTGTATCACAGGAGCAGTGAATCTTCAAGGGAGATTTTAATGAGGAAAAGCTAGCACAAGAAAAGCATAATACTTTTCACCTGGGCCTTTTTCTCAGTTGTTATTCCTGCAAGGTATTTCTCAACAGTCTTCAATCTTTCCCATCCCCACTATTGAATTTCTTGACTTTTGTTTCCAAAATATCTGCATTTTTCTCGGAGGATTCAGAAATACTATGTTGACAGTTTATTTAATCACATTCAATTATCAAATACTGAAAAAATTGAATCAACAACTTCCAAACATGGTATAAAACACAAATAATTTAGTTAATTACCTTGGAAAAACAAAGCTAACAGTATTGTAACTAACTGACAGTATTTCTGAAATTATTTGTTATAAATTATCTTGATCCAAAGTAACAACATCCCTATATCCATTTTATGAAAACACCAGAGTCCTGCTCTGGATCCTGAGTCCTAAGAATGGATTATACTTTTTGTTTTTTCCTTCAGAAATGAGAACTGGTGGAAGACATATGACCAAATTTGCTACTGAGGTAGAAAATGGAGCAAGGCTACTGCTTATTTACCAGTTAATTTTGATACTGTAAGTACATTGTAATATGTTTTCCTACAATCTGTATGAAGAGTAGCAGGGAAAGTGATGAGTAATATTTACAGCAACCTCTTCCAGTACTCCTTCTGAATTCAGTTTGTCTTAGTTTTCCTGTAGAGAGGTCAGATCACATTAATCTTATTGCCACACATAATTTTACTAGCATCAGTAGTGTATTAAATGAATATGGAGAGAGTTATACAGTCGCAGCAGTGTCAGTGGAAGTTTTGACAAATATAAAGTTAGCATATGAGATCTCTTCTCCTGTATTTATTATCCCTGCTAAACACAGCAGGTTTTATATTAGAAAATAACTCCAAAATATGACACTAGATATTTTAAAAGTATAGAGATTATTTTCTATCTATTTTTAGTCCAAATATATTCCTTTTAGATAAATTTACATCAAAAGAGGTTCTGGAATTTATCTTGTGCAATTTTTTAGAGAACATCTGTATTCTCTAAGAAATTTCACCAACCTTATATGTCTGCACATTTCATTAAAAAAAAATTATATATGAAATTTTCACAAATATTTTGGACAGAATTCTTTACAGCTGAAAGTGCATGCAGTCACTAGAAGATAATCAAGTCATACGAGTGTCTGATTTGGGTGAAGGACATGGGAAAAGTGAAAGTTCCTCCAAATCCATTTAAGTTTTACTCGTGGAGATATAGTAGGGACAGAACTTGATTTTAACCCACAGATTTCCACCCAAAAAAATGTTATTTCCCCCCAAAAATATATTTTTTGAAAGGTAGAAAAAAATATTTTCACTCTTTTATTTTCTTCTAACTATAGTTTTGAGAGGATTTTTTGATCCATTTTACAGTTTTCATCTTAGAAGAGTTCTCAAATAAATTCCATAATTGTTCAGGAGCCATGGAAAAGATAATGGTATATTAGTTTCTCACAGACTTTTACAAAGATTAATTCATACAGTATAGGATTAGATACCTCTTAATGGTGGCTATCTTTTGAAAAAACTCGCCTGTTACAGTACTTACTTTTTCTGGAATATTAATTATATATTACTCTGTGTGTGGATCATAACATTAAGAAAGCCATGGAATCAAAAAATTGTTGCAGTTGGAAGGGACCTCTGGAGGTCATCCACCCCCACGTCATAGTTTCCCTTACACACTGTTAATTTTCTTCATAGTGTCTGGTATGTTGCCATGTTTTGTAGTTAGGAGAAAAACAATGACAACACACCAATGTTTTAATTATTGCTGAGCATGCTGTACAGACAAAGGACATTTCAGTTTTCCAGCTACTCATACTGTCCTGCCAGTGAGGGTGTTGGGAAGGGGCACAAGGAGCTAGGAGGGGGCACAACCAGGACAGCTGACCTAAACTGTTCAAGGGGATATTCCATACCATTTCACATTGTGCAGAACAATTAAACAATTAAACTGGGGGAACTGGCAGGATATGAGTCAGCAAACGATGAGCAGTTCCACTGTGTATCATGTTTTATATATGTATATAATTCCAAAGATCATTATTATTAATAATTATATTATTGATTCTACTATTGTTATTACTATTTCCCCTTCATTTTTTTTGTTCTATTAAACTGTTTTTAATATTTTAGGTTACATGTAATAATATCTCAAGATTTAGCACCTTAAAAACACAAAGCTTTAATTCCATTATACTCTACATTTTGTCTCTAATAAAGGGCAAAGGAAAAAAAAAATAGTAAATGGTTAAAAAGAAAGAAAATGAGTTTAGGAACTGAGCATGTACTAATAAAATAGAATAGCCAAGATTCTCTTGCTACCAAATACACTATTGTATTTCATATAGACATCTTATATGCCGTAGCATATCAACTATAAAAGGTCCTGAGAGAGCACCAGTGAATCTCATAATCCTTAGGTGACTGGGGAAGAATTAGTTTATATATTTAAGATCAATAGCTAGAATTTTTAAATGATGACAATTCCTCAGTAGTTACCAAGGTAAAAAAATTACTTTTCCATTAGTTGGTTCATTTCCATTAGTCCTGGTTCATACATACTCAGTCCTGATTGTAAAAATTTGTATATAACAGCGGTTTGTAAAATCCAATTCAACTGGTTATGTGTGCCACATGATTCTCAGGAATATGAATACGTACTCTGGGGACTGGACCCAGGGCTATTACATCCAAGTTCTATGAGGAACCCTTGTAGTTTCTGTACCTATTTCACTATGCCATTCTTCCATGTAGAGGAAAATTATTAACCAGGAGGAACACACTTTTGCACATGAATAGGATCTCTGTTAATGATCTCGCTGTGAACTTGCATTTTGGTTTCAAGTTTAAATATTGTGTTTCTAATACAAATTATCTCCTTGTCTTTTTTATTACCTGACTCTAGTATTGCCATGCTGGCAAAGCCATTCTTGGCAGCTTACTTTCACATTCTTGTCATGTTCACCAACTATCATTTTCACTTTTTCTAAAAGGCCTTGTTCATTGAATAGTTTTCTTAAACTAGCCCCTAAAGTTGCTTTGAAACTCTGTGTATCAATCTTGCTGAGATATAAGGTTAAATAACAACGCAAGACTAATAACATTTAGACAATACATGTCAGTACGAACAGCACTTTGTGATTTGAATTCTGCTGTTCTTTCCTTTACATATTACATTATTTATTTTTATTGCCTTTGCATAGGACAGTGATTCAGTCTTAATTCAAATATATAACCAATACAGGAGGTAAGACTTCTACTTAAATCTTAACAGTGAAGGTAAAGGATACTCTGAAATATAAACTGAGCTTCCTGACCCAAAGAAACATAGTGTTTTATTCATTTATTCTCTGATTTTTTTTT
>PPHD01027677.1:0-11103 GCA_002909625.1 Bambusicola thoracicus
TTTTTTTTTTTTTTTTTTTTTTTCCTGTGAGCTTGTCTATTCCATAGAAATAATTTATACCAAATGCTACCTGAGCTCAATTTTGGTGCGGAAGCAAGGCATAGTAACAGACACAGTAAAACTGCTTCCAATATTGCACAGGTGAGAAACAGGGGAAGGTTACTGAGCATGGATGGGCTGGCCTAGGAGGGTCTATTTGTCTACAAACTGCATGGCCAAGGTCATGAACTGGGCAGACTGGAGTCAGAGTGTCTTTCCATTGACTTCATCTCAACTGGTTAGATGCTTCTTACTGAAATATGTTACCTTAATTTCTTAGCAAGGTTTTCACATTAATGTTCATTTACTGCATGGATAGATTAGAAAAGTGTGTTTTCCTACTGAGATTTATGTGTAATGACACCTATCCAAGGAATGCTTAAGTATTCACACTTCAGAGAAACTGACCTTAAAGCCACACTTAGTGAAAGTAAGCTAAAATTGGTACTGCATTCTTGTTACCAAGGACACTTATAATCATCTTCTTAATTGTCCTTGACAATCTTATCATTAAAGATCTTGGCATTAATTAACTATATAATATCCTTTGCTTGATAAAATAAGCCTTGTTGGCACAATAGGCATTGTATTCTCTAGGCATTCTTTGCAGAGACTGTATCTATAGCAGGGGTTGTTCATGCTGCTAATGTTGCCTGGATAACATACAGACATTTGGAGCACTTAATTGTCTGAGAAGTGAGCTGAATGAAGGCAGTCGTGAAGCTGTAAAATATGTTCCAAATCACTGTTTCTTAAGGGAGCTTTTATGCCCAGATTAGTATCAGTGTTTAATTGACAGCCTCTTCACTTAGTTAATTACTTGGGCTATTGTAGCAGAAAGAGAGAAATGGACAAAGGCATTTGTGATATGAATCACTACCAATACAGAAACAAATATGCAAGTGCTATGAAGACGGATAGGAAAAATACTGGGTCCTATCTTTCTCCCACAGTAGTGTGATATTCTTTCAGCATTTTCAAAGGAATACCTGAATCGCCACAGTAACATTGGTGGTTCAGAGGTGGCCAGGTTCAATGCTTTCACATTTTTCAGATGACTATTAGGAAAAATAGCAAGTTGAAGGCTGAAAGTTCAATCAGTGTGTTGTATATAAAAACAGAAATTGCACTTGATTCTGTATCTTCACACACACAGAAATGTGTGATTAACAATTCTTTACCAGTCTCAAATATTAGTCATCTTTGAATAATGAAAGATTTGACAGATCTTTCTTAAAGAACAATACATAGCCTAACTATACGTACCTGAACTGTAATCATGCTATATCAAAGATAAGAGATTTTTTGTAATATATAGTTACAGTGCTTATGCAGTCACCACTTCCCATTTTAAAAAATGGACAGGATGGAATTTTCAGTGTAGTCTGTAAATCTTGCACGTTAGTGCGCTGACACTGACTGTTTATAATGTGAGCATGCACAAGATCTTTCAAGTTCAAATGTGGAAATATGGCAGTCATGTTGAGAATGCCTTGTAGAAGGTACAGTCACTGTACAGTCTCTTCTGATCTGGTCCAGGTTGTGTGTCCTTGCCTTCATTGACTGTACCCAACTACTGCATTACCAGGTCACCTCTACCAGCTACTCTCTCTGGCAGTGGGAGGGGAAGAAGAGTAAAGTGGTAAATGGATGAAATGATGTGCCTGGCTGAACTGACACATGGGTTAGGGCAGGACACACAGGATGGGGATCAGGGTCAGAAAAACTTTCCTTTCAGGGAAGTGCCAGCATCTAGATTGGCCTCAGCACGTCATGTATCCATGTGTTTGTGGTATATGTAATGTGTCTGAATGCAGACACCCAGCCAGAAGTTTACATAAATGTCCAATTGGAAGATTTATGGTTAATTTTGAATAGAAAACAATAAAAAGACCTTTTGACTCAGTGTGTTTGTCAGACTATATTTGTCTGTTAGCATTTTTTACCAACAAGATCCCTTAGACACTGTTTTAGTGTGGAAGTTACAGTGCTAATGAAAACAGACCTTTACTGCATACCATCTCATTTGATGATCCTCCTGAAAAGTTGGCATTCTTCACTAAGGAAACCAGGAGCAGTTGCTGGGCAGAGGGAGATGGAACCCCATCTACTCTTGTCAGTGGGTCTGAAGTGGATGCAGAGATCTGCACATACACCCTGCTAATCTCTGAAATGCTCATGCCCAGTAAAGAATCAAACCATACAGATATATTTATTTCTCACAGAGCACTGATTTGCTTTCTCACTATCTGAATAAAGAATGCAGAGATTCCATTCCAAGAGGTTTGCAAAACTCTGGATTCTCCAGCATTCCCTTTCCAGACTCTTAGGAGAGAGTTCATGTCAGTGTAGGGGTTCACTTTTCTCTCTGTCATTTTTCACTAGGGAAATATGTATGCTGGTAAGTTTGCTGGAGAAAGCCCAGAGCTGGATAGTAGGAAGACTTAGATGCCAGTGAAATTCGACAGTAGGGTCAAAGAAACTCCAAAGTTTCTATTTTTGATCTGAGCAGGGGCCCTGAAGGCCAGTGATGCTTGAAGCTTGGTTTGCTGTAGGCTGAAATACACCTTTGAGTTTGGTCACAGGCAGGGCTATATTTCACGTTTCTGGATACTACTCACAAGCTCCCATCACACTCAGCCTCTGCCAGCCAAGTTAGTGAGGCCAGCTTCTTGCAGGTCACAGTCATTTCATCCACTTTTAGATCCTAATGTTCATAAGTTTAAGGAATAATACACACTCTACCTCAGCATTTAGGCTTTTGCCCTGACTGCTCATTTTGGAAGTCATTTATGTATCATAAAAACATAAACAACAGGTGGATTTGGTGAGTGGGCTAAAAAGGGTGACAACATATCAAAAAGTGCCCTGAAATGATTGTATGTGAGCTATAGGCATAAGTACAGCTGACCGAGGATCTCATCATACGCTGAGGTCATTCAAGTCGTTTGTGATATTGTAGTACACAAAGAAACTGCTGTCCTGCCTTTACTACTTCTGTGTTCTTAGTCTTATAAAATGCCAAGGGCTTAAAATGAACAAAGCTTTTTAAAATGAAACACAACTGGGAAATAATGGAATTTTGAAAAACTGAGTCTGGAAATTAGAATAAGCTGGTTTCTAGAGCTGGTGTTCAATCATACAAGACATGATGAGGCTACCCAACTCTTGTCAATGTGTTACCCCTGTAGACACAAGCACAGGCAGAACCAAGACGTCATTTCTGTCCAAAAGATTGACTTGATAGCTAACTGCAGCTGAGTATTGACTGCTTCAGTGCTCACAGACCCAGGGGAGACCTGTATGAAAATATCCTATTGCCCTCTTCTGAGTCAAATTATCCCAGATGTTATGCTCATTCTAACTGTTGAGTTAAATGAAATGAAGCTCTGGAAAGAAAACAACTCATGGCTCTCAGAGAAAAGGTGACAGAAAGTTAAGCATGGCACACTTTGCTGTTGCTTTCACAAAATAATCTTTTCCTTTACTTAGTCCTTCTACACGCAATGCAGTATGATTTCATTCTGTCTGTATCCATTTGTTTAGTCCTTCTTTCTACATTTCGCAGAGCTTCTGCTGTTGTTTTCTCTGGCAGTTTGGTAGAGCTTGGAGTAACTGAAAAAAAAAATAATACAAGGGGAAGTCTTGATTGGAAAAAATAAACTTTATGGAAAAGTGCATCTGTTAGTCTCTGGAATAGCCTTCACAGTCAGACTCTTCAAATGGATTATTTCAAACAGAGCTATTCACTAGTCAAGAACAATCTAGAAAATGTTGGAAGGAGGCAGTCAATTTTAATAGACTTTTTTTTCATGTCTAGTGCTACTAGCAGGCCTCTAGGTATCTAGCAGTGACATCCACTATTGAATTGTTAGCACTGGATCTGAGAATTAGTTTCCCATAAGACTCTTTCAGCTGGAGATGGGGTGGCTTTCGAGCAGCTTACGCTCCGTCCCAGCGCATCACCCGGCATTGATTGATCGCCTTTACTGCAGGCTCTGACAAGAGAGGTATGAAATTATCATTTAAGTAGCTCCTCAGAAATGCTTTATTTTCTGGTCAGAATTACACCATTATTGGGAAGAGTGGGGCAACAAGCGTTTCCCCCCACGTCCCCTGTCTAATCAGCTGGAGTATGTGGCTTTGGCTCGCTGTTTGTAATTTTTAAAGAAGTTACACCATTTTGTGTTTAGTAGATTTGTTATGAAAATAAAATCTACATATCGCTGAATACTCTTGAATCTCTAAAATACTACTGGCATTACCTTCTTTGTATTCTGACTTACTTAAACTGTCCTTCCATACAATGATCATAGCATTAATTAGGATTATTTATTGTCACCACATAAAAGATACACAACATCCTTATTTTGGTTTCTGATTGCACATGTACAGTATCTTTGAATAGTTTGATGCAACAGTTCTTCGGGCAGTCACTAATGCAACGTGAGACTTTGATAAAATAATTAACTTTAAGAATTAATATTGAATTAAGCATTGAAATGATAATTTATCATTTATGCATTCAAAGCCATAGTAGTGGCCCACAAGTATATGTTGCCTGCATATGGAGTATAGAAATACAGCTGTCATTCAGTTTACTTCTGATAGGTATTCTTTGCTAGTTGAATAGTATGGCTACCGTTCTGTGTAAGAGGTTACTTGATGTTTCATGCACATACCTGGTCCACAGTCAGTGCACAAGTCCAGCTGCACTATGTTCGCAGCACAAATAAATGGCCAGCTATGCAAGCGGCTTGAGAACCAGCAGGGGTCAGCGTGCTGATCAAGGGAGAGATTTTTCAGAATCCAAACAGAGCCTTTATCTCCCCTTGACACTTTCAAAAGTATGCCTCAAGACTAGAGCCTTAGAGAAAAGGCATGTCTGTCAGGTTTCATGCAGTCACTTCCTCCATTGTCTTTGTGATAAGCTAAACAGTTTTAGGTCAGAAGAACTTGGGATACTGTGCAACTATGTGAGTATATTGCTGGGCATGGTCTAGTGAGCCCCGTTGAGAGGTAACATCTGTTGCCTCCTCAGTTTAGTGCTAACAGGGATACATCTGCTGACTTATCTCTGGCTGGCTTAGTATCTTGCATGAATGACTTTTGATGTCTGATCACTTATATCTTGTAGAAATCAATATTATTTACTCTTTCTTGAAGTGCTGGATTGTTTCTCTCACTCTTAAAAGTAAAGAAAAAATGTAATTCAGAAAATATGATTATTGGAAAAATGTTTAAATTTCTTCTGATGCGCTGCAGAACATGTAAACCTCCCCAGTCATCAGGCAATCTTTACAATAAGGATAGAAGCACTCAGACCGCAAACACTGCCGCTTCAAATGGGACAGGTATAAGCTAGTAGAGACCACTATCTCTTGAAGGACAAGCATTTATGAAAGACATCTATAAGTAAACGTCATCTACTCCAAGACAAGCTGAAAGTTTGAACGTTTGCCAAGGATGAGCCAAGCCAAAGGGCATGACTTGGCTCTCCCTTCCTATCTTGAAAGAGCCCAAAGGAACTTGCTGTATGTGCATGGCAAAGCATATAAATTATAAGATTTTTGACAATGGCCACCAGCAAGCAGTGTCAGCGGCTTGTCACTTGGCTCAGCTCTAACATCCCTGACAGCCAGCACTTGCTGCAAGGCATGAGTGTCTGGATCACCACAGAGCCCTTGCATGCTTACAATGGGTCCTGATTCTCCTTCAATGCAGTCAGGGACAGGATCATGAAAAGCCCTCATTTGTCATCTTAGGCTTTTATTTTGCCAACTGCTGGCAGTTAACCATGGAAGAAAACACCATGGCTATTTCTTTTTTCCCATTTGTTGCTTTGTTTTTAAAACAGCAGTGCAGTTTCCAGTGCAACTGAGAGTGCATGAAGACAAGAAAAATGAGGTACCAGTGTTAGTCTTTCCTGAGTAACTAATCACCAACACCACTGTTGAGCATTTCACACCACAGATCTCTTTGAATCTGAGACAAGCCTAAATCCCATGGGGCAGGAGGCATGATCTCCCTAGGATCAGTGAGCACACTCTGCTAACATGGGACCCCACTTTTGGAAACTCTAGCTTCAATAATATTTACACAAAAATAACTAAATGACACTGCTGATTTAAAACTGATGGCAGATGGATGCAACGTAATTTATCTCTAAGTTATAGCTGAGTATAAGATTTACAGTGCCAAAAATGCAGAGAGATTTCTCAGATATTTACAACCAATGAGAGTAATGCCCGTAACACCTGACGGAGGATGCTGCTTGAATGGATTTGGTGACTTGTGGCTTGACTCTGGCTAGGAGCCATGTGCCTCCTGAACTCCCTGCCTCTGCGACAGGCTGGGTGCCCTCCTCTTCCTCTCCATGTGGTTTTATTATAGGGCATGTAGGGTGAACATGTCCAAGCACGAACCCTTTAGAGAAGGAGAGATAAGAGAAAATATCTTTAAAGGCAAACTCCAAAACTAGGACAGTCCTTTGTTAAGGCAAGATGATTGCATTAAGTATATTTGAAAAGGGCTTGAGCATTTTGTTGTTGTTGTTTGTTTTGTTTTGTTTTGTTTGTTTGTTTGTTTTTAATAGCATATGAAATACCAGCAAATAGGTTTATAGACTATCAGCCTCTGTAGAAATCAGGACATACTTTCACTTCCAAGTCATACAGTACTTCACATTTTCTAGCTCATGTTGCTCAATAAATAGATTAAGTGAAAGATATGTGAAATAAAGCCATGCTATTTACCTCTTGGTTTAAAAGATATGAGAGCAAAGGGGAAGCACTCACTGCACAAAACTTTGAATGAAATTGCTGAGACAGTTACTAATAGATACAATGCAAAGTAGCACTTCAAGACAGCAGTACTAAGAAGAAACCCGTGCATGACATATGCAAAGAATGCTATCAGTAAAAGACAGTCTTTGCAGCTGTGAGCTTCCAGGTTAACTGGGAGAGAAGGATTCATATTCATATCTACATACAGGATACAAGAAGCTGAGCTGTGCAGAGATGGGGTGGCCTCCAAGGGAAATTCAGCCAGTCACAGACTGGGCTCATGCTTGGAGAGGTGACTGTCCCTTTCCTGAGACTGCCAAGGAAGTACAGAGGAGGCAAAATCCCAGCTGTAGACTTTGGTTTGTGCAGAAGTCTCTGAGGGACTTCAGACTGGTTCCAAGGGAGGCCTCTGGCTGGATGAGTAGGGGCTACTCATCTGAACTGTGTGGAAAATACATTGTTCCACTTTCTCTGAGCAATGCCTTGAAAATACGTGTCACTAAAAAATCCTGTTGCACAGTTGTTGTATTACCATAGTAAGTGGTTATGCAGTCAAGGAGAAAAAGCATTTAAATGTCATTTGTCATTAAAGGTTGCATTTAATTCAGTTAAAGAAGTGAAAAACTACAGACTGACCTCAGCTGAAGAAATTTAGAAACTCACCATCTTTTTCAAAGGGGTTGATACTGTAAACCTTGCAACAAATGCTTAGGCCTATGTCTAGGGGTGAGTGCTGATCCCATAAAGCATTTGAAGTCATTTTTATCAGGGATTTTAATGTCGCACCAGAGAACTGAGTGCTGTTTTTACTGAAGAAGTGATTTGGGTTTGAGAATAACCTACAGCAAGTATAAGCATTTAGGAGACATCACTGGACATTTAATCATCTGTCCTTTTAAAGTAGGATGTCTTCTCTACACTCATTTACCTTCTTCACTGAACCTGATAATTGCACAGGAAGTTTAAACTCATAAAAAATGTTTGGGAGACTTTGTGTTTTTTAGACAAGGAATTTAGAAGATCTAGCAATAAAATTGATGTAGTCATCACTGATCACATTTGTGATTGATCTGGAGACTGAGGGTACTACCTTAACCATTTCATTACCAAATCCATCTCTCTAAATAAGGGTAACATATCACACCGTGGGTGGCTGTCCAGAACAGGTGAGATGAATTGCCCCCCCAGAAGAGGGTGTACACGATGCCTAGAGAAGCTAAATCTGACTTTCAAAGTTAATGAGATGAATCCTGCATTAGGGAACTACAGTTTGCAGTACAGTGTGCAAAAGGCTATGCACTGACAGATACATATAAAAGAAAGTATTTTAAATGTCCCTTCAATCATCACATGAGCATCAGCTGTCCTGTGTTGAGAGATAGGTGAAGCAGTACATGGCGATGCACTTCAAGGCTCTGTCATGATACATTCATACAATGAAGTGGAGTTAAGATTGTTTGGGCAATTTTAGTTCTTAATTGTGAGTGTGAAGTCATTGACTTATGTTGGATTTTCTCCAGTATAAGTGAGACTTGAGAAGAACTTTAAATTATTTTTTAATGAACTCCATCTTTGCTGGTGAAAAATATGAAACAGACCACAATGAGCAAATTGGTGTTATTAACACACTCTTGAAAAGTGGTTTTTTTTTTTTTCAGAATGTTCATTGAAGAATAGAAAAGACCACTTCAAAGTGATTCACTTGCAAAATACTTTTCCTCCTAGGTTTTGCATACTGGATAATGTAGCTCAAAAAATCTCACTCTTTTCCTGCCCTGTTTCAATTCTGTGAGGAAAGCTTTCAATAAATCACTAGTGAAGCATGTCCCCAAATGTCCTTTTTCCTTAAGAGGTGATAATATTCCTCTGGAAGTGATAACTAGCTCCAGCTATTGAAACATGTTGAAGCCTGATTGTGTTGATTAAGGGTTACTTCATATGATGAGACTCTGATCAGTAGTCCAAATATAAGATTATTTCCATAACATTTGTTTTGAGAACTGCTTCAGTTATGACCACATGGGCTTAATCACACTGAGGGATTTTCCCCTTACAGGCATCACTTTGGTAGACCATTTTCGAAATTGGTAGCTTTGCAAGCTCAAAAAAAATGACGGACAAGAAGGGGTCAGCAGTAATGTAGCCTCGTGCTAACGGTATGTAAAAATAAAGAAATCATTTGGAAAACTCTGTCTGTAATTAAGTTTTTACTGACAGAGTGAAAGAAAAGGGGAAACAAAAGTCTGTTGCTATCCAGTGTTTTACTCTTCCAAATTCTGTTTGTGAGCTTCTGATTTCTTTGTCCTCTCTGGTTCTCATACTGACTTGCAGTGCAGAGAGGAAATTATTTTGGTGGGACCATTAAACCCTACTTAGAAGCAGAATTCCTAGGAATCTTTATCTGTTACCATATATACCTGATCATCTTGGTGATATTTCTGCTATCTGCTTCAACAATACTTTATATACAACACACAAAACAAAGTAGCAATGGTAAACAGTGTATATGGAAAATCGGTATAAAGGATTGCAAGCCAGATGCAGCAGTGGCCATTATTTTTCATGTAGCACCCTGATTCTCAATGGGACCTTAAATCTCTATGATTACACAAAACAGTGATGTGAGCACAGTCCTTTTGGTAAATCTCCTTTATGGGAAAAATGTCAGAGATACTTTTATTAAGATTCCAGCTTTGGAAGATGTTGGTTATTGTTGTCCTGAACCGAAACTTCAGCAGCAACCAGTGTATCTTTCAACATATCACAGCATCAAAGAGCGGCACAGAGAAAGAATAGTTTAGGTATGACAGCGCTTTTTCTAACATTTTCTGTGAGAAAGAACAAACATAATATGTGAAATGTGAATAAATGATTACATGATATAAATGATTAGATAGATAGATAGATAGATAGATAGATAGAATCTTGTTCATCTGTAAATTGACAGAGATCTATTTACAAATACTAAAAACAAAAAAGAAAATGTTTTACACTGAGGTTACTATAGTGTCTTTAACTCACCCTGCTCTCTGATGGGAACTTTAACTTATGGTCTGTTAGTTACTGTATGATGATTAGAGTTGTAATTAGATGAATTTCAATGTCTCTTCCAATGCAGGCCATTTCTGATTCTAAGATTTCACATCCAGTTCTTAATTTTGGCACATACAGGGATGCAGAATGAATGCATTACTTATACTCATTTTAGAAAAGGTGCTAAGGATGTGAGATTGCTTTATGGATAAATATTTATTTCCTGCTGTCATTCCTTTCTTCATAATGAGCCCTTTTTTTGGTGCAGGAAGAGTGACACAAAAGACCAGAAAAAGAAAATATTTTAGTGTGGATTGTGTAATAAGATAAATTTAGCTCTGCTATCAATTAGGTTCATTGCCAAGCGAAAGCACATGTTGAATTTACCTTGAAAGATAGTAAAAATAAGATGTAATCTCATGGGACCTGTAGCTGTAACATAGAGAACAGAAGAACAGGTTTTGAATATAGAAATCTGATGTCTTTAATTCTATTCTCTCCTGTGGTGTCTTTTTAAAATCTCTGCTTCCTACATGAAAGCTTCCAATGCAGTGCTTGTAGTTTACATGGTTCTGCCAGTCTTCAATTCTATTCAGCATTTTCTAGGCAAAATCAAGAAGCAAAATGAATACTGTCTGCGTGCACATCTTTGTTCCTCCTTTTCCTATCCATTTCAAACATAGACAAACTTTTTTGAAAATTCATGAAAATATGTCCTGATTTTCTTTTGCTATTTATTCTGCTGTTTTATCTGTTATTATTGCATTTGAGAATTTCCACAGATAGCAAGAAGAAAATGTATTTTAATGGGAAGTACTGCATGCCTCTGAGCTGCTGAGTGCCTCTGACAAAGAGAGAAAAGTAGAGGTGCATATACCTTGGGGATTTGATTTAGGAGATTGAAGCTGCTTGAAGAGTGTGATTTGAATGAGGAAAAATAGTTCATGGTGATTTGTAAAGACATTGACCAGAATTTTGTTTTACGTACATTTCTGTTTTAATGAAAAAAAAACTATTATACATTATCACGAGAAAAGAGCATGAAATTTGAGTTTTACCATAAATAAAAGAGACATCAGGGTATCCTCTAGGAACACATTCCTAAACTGAATTTGGCCTTGGCTCTATGCGAGCACAAAGGCCACAAGCAAAAAGAACATAAGACTCATTCTAGGCTTAGTGAAATACTTTTGAGCCTTATAGAACATCCCGCAATAACAAATTTGTGCCTGAAAATATTTCTTTG
>PPHD01027678.1:0-11103 GCA_002909625.1 Bambusicola thoracicus
CGGGGCTGAGCGGCCCCGGGAGGTGCGGGCCTGATGCGGGAGCGCAGTCCGGCGCCGCGGCAGCGCTGCGGGAGGAGGATGGCGGGGCTGGCGTGGAAGTGGCCGCGCACCCGGCTGCCCGTGGGGGCCAGCGCCCTCGGCGTCTTCGTCCTCTGCTGGCTTTACATCTTCCCCGTGTACCGGCTGCCCGACGAGAAGGAGATCGTTCAGGGGGTGCTGATGCAGCAGGGCAAGGCGTGGAGGAAGAACCACACTGCGGTCGCCGTCTTCAGGTAGCGGCCCAAGGGCACGCGGGGAAGGGCGGGGGGGACGGCGGTGCGCTCAGCCCCGCGCTCGCGTCTCCATCCCCGTCCCTTTGTTGTTGGAGCCCGTGGGGCGAGGGCCGGGCCGGGACCCCGCTGACGGCAAAACTTTTCGGGGTGGCTCGTCCTTGCCGCGCCGGCTGCGCGGATGGGGGCTGCGGGAGGCGGGCTCAGGCTCTGCGGTGAGCCCGGCCGAAGGGGCGTGCGGTGAGCGGTGTGGGGAGGGGGATGTGCGTGCGGACCCCGATAGGTGTGTGCGCGAGGGTGCGGACAGATCTCCCTTCCCGGAGGGAAGCTGGATCTTCCCTCTGTCCTCTAAGCAGAGCATGTGAGCGGTGATCAGGCTGCCCGCAGGAAGGCTCCCTTTCTTTAGTAGCTGCCGGAATGACTTCTTTGGAGATGTCCTGCTGTATGTTGTGAATGCAACTCAGCTTTTGTTTGTTGGTTGTGAAGTGGAGCAGGCGTGCGATCACTTAGCATCTCGTCCGCTGGTACAACCGACTTTGCAGGTTTCCTAAAGCACACGCTTGAGCCTAGGAGCAGGGAAGAGAAGCCGTGAGAGGTGACAGTGGGTCTGTTGGTCATGCCATCTCCTTGGGTAGGCCTGAGAGAAGCCCTCCCTCTAATACAGAGCTAACAGCTCCTTGTCCTAAAGCACTGGATACAAACCAGAAGGAAACTGCGTTAGTCTTCTCAGACTCTAATTTGACTAAATCCTGTTATGCCATGGATTCATATTTTTGGGGCAGATTATTATTATTTTTTTAATATTCCTGATAGGTGATGTAGGAAAGAGCTTGATGCATGATTTTTCACGTTTATAAACCAGGCTGTTGCTTGGAAGTCCGGAACTACTGCTGCAACTTCAGTTAAAAAGACTACTTTTAAGACTGTTTCAGTCACACGGTTTAGAAGCAAACTCGGTGTGGTCCCTCAGCCATTCCACTTCCATGTATGTTTTTCCAGTGCTTAAGCACGGTGGCTTTCTCAAACATGGTTATTGAAGAGAGTATCTGGTGGTAAAACGATCTCTTATTTCTTGTCTCTGCCTCTTGATCAGTCACTGCAGTGCTAAACAAAGGAGCCCTAAATCATTTTGATTCAAGAGATACGTTTCATTTTTAAAGGAAATTTTCACTGGAGATATGTGTACTGAATAAACCAAAGTGGTCAAATAATAGTGACGTAGAACTCTGTATTTTTACTGCATTGATCTGCTTCTCTGAGAATTGGTAGAAAGCTATGAAATCGAAGTCCACGTGGGGTAAACTGGTCTATATTGTGAAGCACCTAACAGAAGCAATGCCATTCTCTTTGCTACTATTCTTTCTTTCTAAGAGGTCCACGTTTCAGTTTCTGCTGGAAACTGTCTATGAATATGAGCTTCTGTTTTAACTGGGGAAGATAGCTTGTGTGTGGACCGTGAATCAGTGCTGCCTGCCATAATAGCCTGATATTGAGTGGATTGCTCTTCTCCCCAGTCCTTCTGCACGTGTTCTGGTTCTGAAACGGTTATGAAGAACAAATCTGCTAAAAATCTTTGAGGAATTGCAAGTTCTCACGTTACTGTTTTGTAGAATACAGTGTTTGCATGTATTTCTTCGTATATTACCATATTGTATAATAATACAATACAGGTGTTCAAATATTCAGGTTCTTGCTACCAAGAAAAGAGCTGACAGGTCTGTATTTCTTACTTGCTTCCTATTGAAGTGGTCCCCAAGCAGTTAACTTTATATTAACATGGTTTTCAAAACTGGGCAGTGCTGTTCTGTTACTGTAAAGCAGCTGATGAGGAAACTCTCTGACTCAGGTTGGAGTGTTAGACTGCAGGCATTCTTTATTATCAGCGCTGCATGCATGGGGTAAATGCTCCTCCAATCATGTATGTCTTGCACAAAAAGGTCTTCAGCGTATATATATTCAGAGGTCTTCCCAGAGGCACATACATATTCAGTACAAAGTCTTGTGGAACTTCACTTATCTATTCAATACAAAGACACAGACCCTTCCCATTATCTAAGCAAACTACAAGGTTATCCATTCAGGGATTTATTAAGCTTCAACCTGTATTAGTTCCCTTTGTATTCTGTACCTGGAGAAAGAGAGCTTCGGTAGCAGCTCAGCAAGGTCAGGGAAAGCTCCCACGGTAATCTGGGTTGAAGCCTGGCAGCTGAGTAGCAGCAGTTTCTTAATCTGCACAGTGGCTCCTTCCTCCTCCTGCCTGTAAAAGCAGAAGCCCCGTGTAAAGGTTTGACTGACATATATTCTCATTTATGCAAGTATCCATGCTGTCCTGGTACTTGCAGAATAATTTGAACCAGGTTTTGCAGGCTTCGTGTTTGAATATAGACTGGCAGAATTGTTTTCCAAATATAAGCACCTGTATAAATAGCCATGGATTTCTCAGACTCAATCCTTCACTTGCAGTGTGTGCAGTTGTGAATAAGGACAGGCTGTGAGAGTGACAGAATGAGCAGGATTCAGCCTTTGGCTTAGGTGAGAATCTGTTTCAAGCATGCTCATGAAAAGCCCTGAATTTGTATGCACGATTTTGTGAGTAATCTTGGTGTGATGTTTGTGTGCTGGGTCCCAGTGCCGTCAGCACGGTGGGCGTCTGTGTAGCAGTTGCCTAGGATCTCAGATGGAGGGACAGATCCTGAAAAGCCTGAAGATACAGATGAGGTCATTTGTTAAGAGCCCTTGGTCCAAATCCTTTCCTCTTCTGAACATAGCTTTCTGTGAGCCTTCAAGTTCAAGCACAGCCTCATAGCAAAAAACTGCTTTTAACATCCTTTACGTTGCAAGATGCTACTGGCTGAGGGCCATCAAACTCTGCTGTGGAAACATCTCATCTCTGACCAATACTGAATAACAGTCTGTCAATAAGATGGTAAAACTGCTTGATCCCCAGTTGCCCACTACACAGTCATCAGAATAGGAGTGAGACTGTCATTGGAGTCACAAATGTTTAACGCCTCTAATTTACCTACGGGATAATGGCTGGTCATCCTCTGAGGTGCTTAACGTTATTGCTCCCTAATTGTCTTACAAATCACTTAATTTTTTTAAGGGCTTAGTGCTGTTTAAATTATTTAGGCAAGAATTTTGTTAATTGTGCTTTCTTATTAGTGAAGTGAATGATGTGTAAGAATACCTTCGGGATTATTTTATTTAAAATTACTGCAGTTGATTAAAGGCAGAGCTGAATCTTTCCATCTGCTTTATGAGCTCTATACAACCATACATCCCAAGTGCTCTGTATGTATCTGACAGTTCTTAACTTCTTGGCCAGGGTGGAGACTCAGCAAGCTTGTGCGGACAAATTTGTGGTCTCTTATGAAGACAGGCCGAGGGAGCTGGGTTTGTTTGTTTGCCTGGAGAGTAGAAAGCTCCAGGGAGACCTCACTGTGGCCTTCCAGTACATAAAAGGAAGTACATAAAAGGGGACCTACAGGAAGGATGGGGAGGGACTGTATCAGGGAATGTAGTGACAGGACAAGGGGAAGTGACTTTAAACTAAAAGAGGTTAGATTTATATTAGAAGAAAATATTCACAGTGAGGATGGTGAGGCACTGAACAGGCTGCCCAGATAAGCTGTGTGCACCCTACTCCTGGAGGTGCTCAAGGCCAGGGGGGATGGGGTCCCGGGCTGCCTGATTGGCAGCCCTGCCCACAGCAGGGGTTTGGAATTAGATGGGCTTTAAGGTTCCTTCCAAGCCATTCTATGACTCTAAATGGTGTCCCACTGCATTAACCTAAAGGTTTGAGTGGCAATTAGGGACTGAGTTAGAGGTTAGAGGCTCCTCAGGAAGAGATGGGACAATCTCATGATGAGGACAATGGAGAGGCTGCGCTTGAGATTCGCTTTGTCTTTGCTTTTGCTGCAGCAGCTTTGTGTGATGCTGGAAGGTTGCCCAGGCTTTATTCTGGGGGGAGCTTGGCAGAGATGGTGTCAGACATTTCCTGTGAACTCACTTTTTGTGACCTGCTTCTAGTCCAAAGCAACTGCAATTTGTGTCTGCTCCCCAGTGCTGTCACTTCTGTCCCCAGATTCACACTGCCCATGCTCACCTTGGCAGATGGTTTCTCTGCTGTTTTCCTTAGGTTTGGCATGTTGTCCATTTTCCAGGAGCAGAGAAGTGAAGCTGCTGGCCTGAAATCACAAAGCAGTAGCTCAGTGTCCGGATAGAATATCCAGGCTTGATGGACTCCAGTGATTTCACAGCACTTAGGCTGTGTAGGTGTGGACAGACTGTGAGAAAGCTTTTCTATGATTAGCTTTCAGCTGCCATGCACAAATAACGTGCAGTGCCGTGTGGGTCTTCCTACTGTGGTCTCTGTCAGCTGTTAATACCTGTACCTCAGGTATAACCACAACAAACATTGAAGAGCATCCTCTTGCACAAATAATTTTCATTTGAGATCACATTAGTGTAGAGCTGGAATTTCAGGTCACCTCCCAGTCTGAGTGAGATGAATGCTATGGCCAAGTCAGCAGGAGTTTCCTTAGTTTGGCTGGCTTCGCTTCTGTCTCTTTTGATGGAGGCGCTGCACATTACGTAAGAGGTGTGATCCTTGCCAGGATAAGTCAAGGCAAATCTGAGATGAAACTTCACCTTGCTCAAGTTGACTAGATAAGTGTTTTGCCCTGCTTAAACAGCTTTATAGGATACTGAATTATTCCTTCCTATTTCACTGAGACATGGGCAGAATGGCTTTAAGGTCAGAGCTGGGAACTGCTGGATTGAGGTTACTTTTACCTCTGTGTCTCATGAAGCCCAGTCCTAAAACTATCAGATCCATTCAGATGTTGTGCTTTGGCAGTTGCCAAATCCAGCTCATTTTGCTTTCTGGAGTAGGTGTCGCTACGGCACGTCTGTATTTTTGTCATGCTAACATTTTGAATGGCTTTTTTTTCCCCCCATTATACATGCTACATTTGGTGACAGTTGGGTATTTGTAATGTGTAGTTTCCTAACATCTCCATCTGAGATGGGAAATAGTTCTGGCAGAGAGCAACAATTTGAAGAGCTGGTTAAAGAGAGAAAAGTGGTGTTCTTATCCCATTTCGTTATTTGGAGGCTGTGGTGAAGAAAGCAAGCTGTAGAGAGGTCTGGGTCCATACCCTCAAGGTCTTAAATGTCTTCAGATACCTAAATTACATGAAAATGATGAGAATTAGTTATCTGTGTCAGTTCAAGGAGTCTTTGCAGATTAGGGCTGTGGTAGCAAGATAAGAATTGGCTTCAGGATTCCTGAGTTGCTTCCTGGGTCTCCTCCTGATCATGGCATCCTTCCTTGCCCCTAAACAGGCTTTTCTTATAGAGTTTGTTTATGCCTCCCTCAGGAAATGTGCAGTCAGACCCCCATTTCTAATACCTGCACTTGGAGAGCTTAGAATTGTTGCTTTCTTTGATATTTGTGAAGACTCCACGCTTCCAGCATTTCTGGGAGAGTGCAGCCAATTCCAAGACTGCTTTCCTATTAGCTGGGAGCATCTGAAGGCCCAGAGCCAGACACCAGGGAGCCAGAGGAACAGCAATTTGCTGGAATTTAGGTTACCTGGCTAGGGCCCTGAATCTCTGCTATGTGCATATGTAGGTAGCACTGGGTTTATATAGTTGCACATCTGCATTTTCTCTTTTTCTACCTTGTAGTGGATGTAATGGGTACTGAACAATCCCTACAATACAGTAGCTGATGATTTATTGCCATGCTTGTAATTTCCATCTTCACAGCAGTGAAGCAAACAGCACGTTTGATGTGTTTTCAGTGACATAGATAAAAAGACCTATTTTTGAGACTAGTTCCTACTAGGTAAATGCATGGAAAATGAATTGCCTGTCTCCTTTCAGAATTTATCTTCCCATGGTGAGGATGAACCTCACTGAACTGAAGAAGCTATTTGGGCTGCAATCTTCCGTCGTTCCAGTTTTCTAAGCATTAAAAATACTTAATTTTAAACCTCTCTATATATTTTCATCTTTTTCTGTATGCTAAACTGGGATTCCAAAATGCAAGGAAATCACTCTTAATTGTTACACGCTATTGTAAAATCATTTAAACATAGCTACGTGCCGTTAAATTCCTACTGAAGCACATTAATCCATGTTACATAGTGTTTGTAAACCTCAGGAGAGATTAGAGTTTCATTTTGTCCCAGTTTTTGTGCGTAGAAAACCAGGGGCAGTTCTTCTATGGGGTCTTACACCCCAGGTCGATTAGATAAAGGGTGGAGTGGATGTTGGCATCAATATATTTTAAGAGCAATTATTTCAGAAGCTCAGAGATTCTGCTATAAGCTGTATCTGCTGCTTTAAGAATTTAAATCTACAGATTGAGCTATTTTTACTTCTCTTTCTATTTCACCAATCTGGAAAAGGCCCTCCTGAATTTCTTGCTTTAGAAATTATTTTACTTGGGGGTTTTTCTGGTGTCAAAAGTCACCCTGCCTATTTTTGGGTTGCGTCAGGCGGCCATCCTTGTAATTGAGGAGTAACTGCTTTGTGTTTCCTATTGAAGATGAAAGACAAACAAATGAAACATGTATTTCTTTTCAAGTGAAGGGATTTTAGTGTTTTCCTGTGTGCTCTGCCTTGGCCACATTTTAGCTCCGGTAATGCTATTTCATCTGTATTTAGAATTTCTGTTGTACATGATGTTCTACTTGCATTCTCAGTGTTGTGTTACGGTATATCCCAGGGCAAGGTGATGAGGTATCTACTGATATAGGTAATGCCCAGAAGTGCCACTTGAGAACAGTCCAAAAAGCATTCAAATATGCAATTAGGGGGTGATTCTGAATCCAAGGCTCACTGATGCCTGTCTCTCTCAGTGAAAGTCAATAAGAGTTAGGCTTAATGGAAAATGGGATGAAGACTCTCAACTTACTCAGCTGTCTTTAAGTCTTTACTTTTCATTATCAGGGGAGACCTGATTCTGTTTCACCATGTACTCTTTTTTTTTTTTTTTTTTTGTACGGGTAAGGAAACAGATTTACAATGGAATTTAAGGAAGTGTTGCCTCTGTTTTAAGGCTGTCTCTTGTAACTGAACTTCAGGTCTGGGTCACAGCTGAAATCAGGGGGGAGTTCTAGGAATAACTCCCATTCCCTACTAAAATTCTTGCTTATACTGTGCCATAAGTTTGTGGAGAGGCGTTCTGTACTCTGAAGGATTTTCAGCCGGAGAACAGTTATAGTGAGATTTATCCCAGTTGTACACATTAGGAATTTTGGTTAATGGAGTAGATTTCCCATCCATTAGTATATTTTTCATACAAAGAAATAGCTGGGCTGTTTGCTAGCGACACACCTTTCACGTGTTCTCTGGAAGAGCAATTCAAGTACCTGTGCTGGGGGTGTGGTAGAGTAATGGTCCTTCTTGACACTCACAGCATCACCTGCAGGTACCAGCTTAGTACTGGGAAAATGCTGAATGCTTTTCTGTAAATCTTTGTCATTGTTCCAGGCCTTCCACTGAAGCATTAATCTGTTTAAAGGGGATTGGAGTAGCTCTTTATTCAAAGTACAGTATTCACTTGAGAAATTAAATTCATCCCTGTTCTCAGGTATGAACTTAGAGTTTTATTTTCCCCGACAAGTTGCAATGTTAGAAAGCAGTGAGGTGATGCATTTCTGAGGCATGGAGGAGGTTTCTGCACAATATCATTTGAGGCATACTGCTGCCTGACACAGGTTAAATCTTTCTAAAGTCTTTCCAAATGTTCACTGCAAGTGGGGAGAAGCAACATTTTAAAGGGAGGCAAAGAAACACTGAGAATCTTCAGTAAAATTTCAGCTGTCTCTTGAGCGGGAAAGAGGGGAAAAGTACTACTCTAGTAGTGAGGAAAAAAGCTCTGCAGAGGGATCTGAGCTGGATAGAAAGATCCTGATCCATGCCAGAAGAGCTGATTGTAGGCCATGGGACACAACGAAGAAGAAAGAATACTTTTCAAAGAAATATGTGCTAATCTTATTTTTTTTAATTTGCTTTTTACTAGGCCTCCATCATTTTTGTAGTATTAATTATAATTAGTAATTAATTATAATGGAAATTTAATTATAATAGAAATATAAAAGAAACACTGTTGGCATGAAAAACTCTACATACCCCTCTACTTATATTGGCTTGCTTATGCCTTCCCCGCCTTTCAGAAGAGTTATCTGGAAACCAGATGGCACAGGTGTAGGTGTTGAGACAATTCATTTGTTAGTCACAGCCATTCCTCGGTTAAGTGGAGAAGAGTTTAAAATGGTTACTTTGGGGGTCTTTGTCCGAGAGTATTATGAGATGCCAGGATCAGGAATTTGACTTTTTTTCTGGCTTCAGGTCTGAGGCTCTGCAATTCCAGGGTAATCTCAGCAAGATTTCACCTGGCTTGGTGATCACTGCTTGACTCCTAGAACAAAGCCGGAACAGATGCTGAGTGATGTATGCTTGCAGCTGATGTGACTTTTGGAACGATGCAGAGACTGCTGTTGCCTGTTCTTTAAACAGGTGTGCTAGCTCTTGTAATCTCGTGAGTCTATGATGGGCTTCATTTCATGAAATGAAAATGAATAAGGACTTTTTTAGGCCTTAACTAAAGTGGAGAGCTTTGAAAGCATGAATGGGGGGCTTATATGCTAAAAGGCAAATAGAAATCCATTGTGGGTAGTTGTTTTCCAAATGCCTAATTTCGGTGCCTTAATCATCGTTCTGGGGGCCTGACTCATGGCTTCTAAACGGTAGGGATTGTTATAGTGAGAATTACATACCAACCTATAATTAGATGCTTTTTCTTCATCTTTTTTTTTTTTTTTTTTTTTTTAAACTGAGGAAGCTGCAGCTGTAAAGTGAGAAGGAGAAACAAAACCCATCTGGGCATTCCTTTATAGGGCATGCTATTAATTGAAAATTCTGTCTTGGCACCTAGCAAACATCTAGCACAAACACACTTGCTGAGCCTTATGGACAAATGCTGAGCGTCTCCAGGGTTTAGTATGCCCTGTTAGATGAAGCAATAAAAATGCACATAATATATTTATTCTTTCTATCCCACTCTAGTCAGAGCCTTTAAATGCTTAAGCATGTCCAGAAGGGAATGTGGCGGAGTGTAGAACTTGAGCTAGCTAATCCAAAAATGGTAACAGAAACAAAGAAGTAAACCTATCATTAGAGAAATCATGTGTTTTGATAGTACTGTTTAGACAACAGAACAAGTGAAAACACTTATCTTATGTAGTTCAGTAAATGCTAATTGGTCCAGCGTGTGATAACATGTTTATTTTTGTGTTGGGTCTTTTCTGAGTGAACATAGTGCTTTTTCTCATTCTGTTTTAAAAAAATCTGTTTTGTGTTCCGCTTGTCAAACAGACCATGGCTGGTGAAAATCTTGTACTGAGAGTCTGTTGTTCTTCCCCCACTTCATCTGTGGAAGAAAGTGTTGGCTGCCCCAAGTAGATACAACTTCAGCTGATTTTGTAAGTTTAGATCTACATCACTGTGAAAGGCAAAGTTGCCTCTCCTGGCACTGGGGTGAGTGGTCTAGTGGAGTTTTTAGTGGGATGAAGGCTGTTTCTATGTCAGCTAATCAGGAGCATGTCTGTAATGAGCTTTCATTTGAAACTGTGGGCCTGCAGAGGAGAATATGAACTTGTTCAGAACTACAGATCTTAATAAGCTCTTTCCTGAATTTGACTTAATCACATGGTTTCGGTTGTCTTGTCTGACTGTGCAGTGTGTTCTGTGAGACACTTCTTTTAATTTAAGATCAATAACTTAGTTAGCCTTAGAGGAATTAAAAAATACATATCCTAAAAAGCCTGATAAATAAGTTGCTTCCACACATGAAAAGTCCTTCAGTCCACAGATATTTCTTAAACAGTTTGATAACTACTAAGAACAAATTAGCTTTCAACAAATCTAATGAATGAATAGCTAGGCTTTGTCATTTCATTATCACTGTGTTTAGTTCTAAAGCAAATGGTCTGAGTGTATCAGGGAGGAAAATCTCTTGAAATATGTTGGCTCTGGACTAGGCATCAAGCACATAAAGGTGATTTAAAAGTATTCTGAAACCAACCTTCAGGCGATATTCTTATCTTAAGATGCCTAGTTGAAGGATTGAGCAGACTGAGTGATTTGTGTAATGAAATTTTACTTTTATCTTCACACTTAGCAAGTTTTTTTTGCATTAATTGCTTGAAGGTTTGTTTGGGATTTTTGCTTACTTTGTCTAGCAGCGTATTTTACATGTTGATGTTGAAAAAAAGGATAAATAGAATGTTATTCAAGAAGTACAAAAGCAGTTTGCTTTATATATTTCATGTATGTGCTTGTTTTATATATATGCATATTTTATACATAGCATACAGTGTATATAGTATTTAGTATATATTTGGGCATTCTTCTGAAAAAACCTTACAAATTGGTTCATGGTGAAAAATATATCATGTGCTTTCCCAGTGGAAGCTGGTAAACCCTTCTCCACAAAAGAGTGCTACTAAAATCCCCTTCTTTGTTTATCGACATTTGTATGTCATGTGTTTTGATAGCAAACCTATACAGTCCACTCATCCATTTATATTAAACTGAATCATAGAGTCATAGAATGGCCTGGGTTGAAAAGGACCACAATGATCATCTAGTTTCAACCCCCCTGCTACATGCAGAGTCACCAACCACCAGACCAGGCTGCCCAAAGCCACATCCAGCCTGGCCTTGAATGCCTGCAGGGATTGAGCATCCACAACCTCCTTGGGTAACCTGTTCCAGTGCGTCACCACCCTCTGTGTGAAAAACTTCTTCCTAACAT